>JAAEAF010003303.1:0-124393 GCA_011037195.1 Triatoma infestans | reverse complement strand
GGTCCACTCAATTCTGTCTCTATACACAGTACTTCCTCAATCAGTTTCGTAAAATAACTTGTTATGAGTGCAAGTGCATTAATGTATGTGATCTATCAACATCATCAAATTCTATCGCAAAGAAGGCGGAGCAATTGAAACTTTCAAATGCTCGAGAAGATATTGAATTATAAACTGGAAAGTAAAAGCTCTGAAAGAAGTTTATTTCCTTCCAAACAACGCAGAACAATCTGGCAAGTACTATAGATCTATCTTACCTGTTCAAAAATCTGACCCTGTCCAGAGAAAATCTGCCTCAGTTCACGCTGAGAGTCACTTTCAAACCAATCTTCAAATTCACCCTCTTGATCTTTAACAGGATGTTCCTTTTTGTATCTAAAAAAATGAATATATAAAGTAATAAATCATTTCCTCATTATATAAAGTAACTCCCAGAAATTCCCATTTCCGGAAATTAAACTAAAAACACTCAACTCTTCTTTTTGATGCTCCAATTTCTTTTGATATTCAGCATATTCTTTTGAAAGTTTCACTTCTTCTTCAGGACTAACTTTTACAGCAGCCGGAGCGGTTGGTTGTTGCCCCGGTGAATATAAACTGGTAGTGAGAAAATGGAGTACATCGTGATCATCGGCAAGACCACCGGTGGCTGCGGAGATTCCGAAGTAGCCAGTTTTCGGTAGGACAATATTTTCCACACGTAAACAGATTTCAAAATCATGGTCACTGTTGGTCATTCCATTGTGAAATAATACCTGTACATGTTTTAAATTATATTTAATAAAAATCCTTCATTTTTATCTAATTCGAGAATAATCAATCACTGTAGGGACCTTGAGTAATTGACAATATACATAATGGAATATGAGCGTGGAGATTTCTGCAATCTTTTGTTGAATTACTGTTCACTTACACTTTCAAATGTACAACATTTTTTCTCGTCAGAGGAGCTTAATACAAATTTTCTGCCCAGGGGAAGACAAAGTAAACTTTTTGATAGCGAATGCCCATCGTATTCGCATAAACACTACACTTAAAAAAAAGAAAGTAAAAAACGCTAAAAGCACCTCAGAAAATCATTCATGAAAATCCATTAAGAGTGGGTTAAAAGTTATCAACAGGCAGTCAGTGTTTCATTGTATTTTCAGTTTTTCATGGTTTATCTCGAAAGCAGCTGCAACTATTTCTTTTGAACTTCATATCCTAACTATAACTATCACTTGAAGCACTTTTCTGGACAATTGGGGGGGGGGGATGAGAAAGCCATAAGTTTATATTCCAACAAAATAGTCATTTCTTATAACATACAGTTCTACCTGTATAAAATAAAGTAGTTAATTAGTTCAGTTTTTAACACTGAAGAGAATATTATCAAATTAGAAGTGTGAGAATGTAGCAAGAGTGAGAGTCGTGAGAATATTTCCGAAAAAGTTTTATATTTATAAAAGATTACTTTTTATTTATTTATCTTTCCATTTATAATTGTTATGAAATTAATTCATTACTAAAAATTATTATTATTTTTAAATTGTTCAAGGTTTCAATTATTAATATTATTTTGAGTAGATATCTTTGTCCTTGAAACATATAACCACGTAATAAAATGACCTGCTCCACATTAAATGAAATTAGTTTTAAATAAACTATAAAAATTAAAATAAAATAAAACAACTCACGGTTAAAGTGTTCATATAATATTCAATCTTCGCACGGGTTGGAAATGGTTTATTTCTGAAATCTTTGACACAACCTGATAACATCTGCGAAGATCCATCGCTGAAATCATAAAATTCTAGAATGAAATGTAAAAGAACTTCGTCAAAAAATAAAGTAACATTGTCAAATATAATCTGTTCAAAATTTTAATCATGGGCGGTCTCTGTTTAAAAACGTATGAAATGCTTGGGGAGTGTTGTAATAGAATATAAAACTGAAATAACTTACTTTGCATGATCAAATTCTTTAGTACCATCATTCACCATGGCCATAATATATGGATTGTTATGTTTATTATCATTATCAAATGAATCAAAGAACACTCCTAGACCGACCCATTTATCAGAACTTCCAAATACAGGTCCATCGTATGCACCTTTGTTGTCCGTATACCAGAAAGCCTTTCAAACAATATTAAAAACTTCAAATTTCCTAGTCGATTTTTTTTTTTTAAGGAAAAACTCATGTAAATTTAAAAAAAAATACTACGTGAAGACTCACCAAACCATCTGCTCCTATTCTTCCACGACCGGTTACTCTAAAAATTATATCAACTTCCCACCAGTCAAAAGTAGTTTTTGATTTGGTCCATATTGCTCCTAAAATCATAAGAAATACTTTGGTGAAAAGTTCTCTATATGAAACCAACTAGACCTGGCAATTTATTAGCTCGTTTTACCTTTTTGACTTCTCATTGATGGTGCAATCCTGACATTTTCTCCACTGGCAATTGCATCTATAAATTGAATTGTTTATAATACAATAAATAAAATGAAAGAAATAATATACCAAACTAATTTAAAAAAAACTGATTATTTTACACACTATATTATAAATTTAATTCAGTTTCTAATCAAAAAATGAAAAGAAAAATCAAACATACTCACTTCCACCGTATTCCCAGAAAGGTACTGATCCATCTTTTTGCGCTAGATAAGGAGGCTTAAACGAGTACTTATATTCAAATTTTCTATGTGGTATTGATGATAATACATTGTAAATACTAGAAAAAAATATAAAAATTGTGAACCACCTCACTTCGGCACTCATGTCGACAAGTTAATGCCGAATGACCAACTTGGTAACATATGATTGGACGCCGTTGACGTGGAAGCAGTCCTAGTTGTACTTTACCTTACTACTGTGAAATCTCTTCGAAGTGCTTATAAATATTATCTTAAGAAGTACATTCTCTATCTATCAGGTATCATAATCGATAAATAAAAGTAAGTATTTATTATTATCCTAAATTTATTTACTCCTTATACATATCAGTAATTAATATTAGTCAATTTAAGACATAATATAACTCTCTTAGAGTGTTTTCTTTAATTTATTTATATAGAAAATCATTTCCAACCGTATCCTATTTCATTTAATAATCGATATCTCGATAAGATAGCATAACCTTCTGCTTGGGATTTTTTTAAGTAAGGTTTCACCTTAGTGTCTAGTTTGGCATGTACTTGTCAAAATTGGGCGTGGAAATATTTAATTTTAATTTAAATATCTTCCATAGAGAATCATGACGACCGAGAAAGACACTTCCACACTTTTGGCCGAAGGACTTCTAGAATATTATGAACCTGATTTAAAGAAAATCAAACAACAACTTTCAAGATTAAGGTTTTAATTTACAGTTAATGACAATTTAATTTACAATTAATGATAAGGTGTCAGTTTATCGTAAATAGTATTTTTAAATAAAAAAAATGGTTACTGATTTCAGTTCTAAACAAAATGAGGTGTTGAAAGAAGTCGAAAAGGAAAATATGAAATTTGCGGCAATGAATGCAAACGAACTGAATTCAATGGTAATTTTTTTTCATACGAAGTGTTTAAGATATTATAATTTAAGCACAAAGCAATATAAAGAATGATTAAATAATCTTTTCTTGTTTGTATAGTAGTATGGTAATTTGCAATAGCTGATTAAGAAGTTTAATATTGATTAAAATATTGAAGACCAAGAACTAGAAAATAGCAGAGGTAATAGTTAATAAGAAATGAGCCTATTCTGCATATATATCAATGCAAATTCTACAACTCCGAAAAGTCTGTGTGATACCTTCCCCAGATCCAGACCCCTTGCCTTAATAAGATTTTATTGGCCTAGTGTGATTCTCTCTAAGTAGAAGGTTCAGGTTTCTTCTGCTAGGAGTCGATAACTTCATAATACCATAAAACATGTGTTTCCATCGCTTGATGCCTATAGTGCCCGACCGACAATCGTGTTAATGGTAGTACGGGTATATCCCAGTAGGTCTTTCTTACTCCAGGTGAATGTAAAGAACTGCCTGGCATCCATTGCTTAATCATCACGAAGCCCGAAATATTCTGTCTACCCAAATTCATAAGCGAGCCAGCCTTTTACATAAAGTTGTTGAAAATCTAATTTTCAAACACATTTTTTACTTTTAGGCTAACATTATAATTCAAAAGAACTCGGAAGAATCAAATTTGCAGTGCTAGTGAAATCTCGATTACTTGTATAAATTTCGATGCAAATGATTCTAGAATATTTAAGTAGTGTCATTTCATTTGTATATGAAGATTGTGCATGGTAATTCACAACAAGTTTCTAACAATCATGCTTTTATTTCCAGTTTATCATGATTAAAGAATATCATCAGCGTTTATTGAATGTAAAGAAGGAAATGAATAATCTTTCTGAGAGATCTACTAGGTTAAAGGTAACATATTCTATAATCTTTCAGGCTTCAGCAGCCATTGTTATGTAAAACAATTAGGTCTTGGGGTTGAGCCCGCGTCAGTGGTTTGTCGTAAAGCCGACGTTCGCAATATGACGATAGTATTTTTCAGGGTAGTGTCGCTGAGTTGTTTCAAGTTCGGAGGCGACACTAAGCCCATTGTAGTATTAGCGAAACGTCGGTTTATAATAAACCACTGACGCGGTCTCAACCCAAAGACCTTAGTGTTTTACAATATAATAAACTGCCTTTATTTAAAATATCATTACAGAAAAAAAAATCACTTATCAAGATGTTCATATTAAATAAAATAATCATATCATTATTTGTACCGTAAAACCAAAAAATAATCTACATATAAAGACAGGTACCCTTGGTAGCATCAGGGGGAAGGGGAAGTTACGAGGATAACAAATTATAATTAGAAAATATATAAAAAATAAAATAATTAGAAAATATATAAAATAATAAAATAAAAATACATTTTTTTTAGAAATATAACTGAAAATCTTCTTTTGAAGTAAAATCAAAATTGCGGACCAATACAACAAAACAAAATATAAATTTGTATAAGATTATAAGTTGTTGCGTAGTTAAGAGCCATCCTACAATATTTTAATACTACGAGTACATCCCACTTTTTTCCGTTTAAAAATTCTGTTAATTGGACTATTGTCAAAAAATCCTTAGTGAAATAAGAAATTCTAAATTCCTTCAATATGGGATTCGTCGCCATAAAATGAAATACAGACTCCAATTCATTTATATTACACATTGAGCATACTTGAGCCATATCACTATTATATCTTTTATAATTTAAATTTAATAGCCAGGCTCTTATCTTTATAATCAGTTCTATGTCATTTGTATTAAAATTATCATGAAAATAGACTGGTACATCTTTCAAATAAATTATATATAATAGTTTGTAGGCCACATTAAATAAAGAATTCCTCGCCTTGATATTTGCTGTTTCTGTGATAACTAACTTAATTCTATCTCTAAGTTTTATAAACAAATTATTCCATTCGTTGTAGCTATTGTTTTTAAAATCCTATACTAAACCATACTCATTATTAGTATTTTGTAGGTCCCGATACCAGTAAATATTTCTTTTAATAATCTCACGTGCCAAAAGCTTAGGATACCCATTTTCTGGGATATTTAAAACTTCAGCTACATATTCGTGATGGAGCTTTAATGTGTAGAGATATATTGGTGCAATTGGGTTTCTAAAACTATAACATAGTCGGGTGTATTCTCGGTTAATCTTAGTAATTTTTTTATAAAAAAAGTAAATAACCGGTCAACTTGTTTATATTTTCTCCCGCCCCTTACCAGGGCTCCGTAGCACATAATAGCTCTGCTCACTGCATTAAATACCTGAATTTTGGAAGAAATTGGTGAATTTATATTCAAAATAAAACTTTTCCAAATTGTATGAATAGGTTTTAGCTTTAATTAATTTCTCATTCAAATGCTCTGTTAAGCTTACAGAGGATGCTAACTTGATTCCCAAGTATTTATAAGAGTTTACAACTTCTACTTTTCCCCTCCCAACTTCCATTTTTACAAGGCTTTCCTCCATTTTTGAAAACAACAAGTTCAGACTTGGATAAATTAATTTTCAAGTTCCATTTCCAATTCATTTATAGATCTTTGCAGCTTGTGAGGACTTGAAGCTATCAACGCCAAGTCGTCAACAAACGCGAGTTTTGCTTTAACCCCATTTATAATCCCACCACATAAAGTCCTCAATATCATTTATAAAAGTGTGAAAAGCAGGGGACTCAAAAGGGAACCCTGTTTTACACTCATTATATTTTCAAAAAAGGTTGACAACCCATCCTTATATCAAACAGCAACTTCTGTGTTCTCATATAAGTCCTTGATAATATTTATCACCTCTGTTGAGATATCTATTTGATTCAATTAGGACATGCCGGTCAATCCGGTCAAAAGCCGCTGAAAAGTCCACAAAGAAAGTATATAATTTTTGCCTTTTTTGCCACAGTTTTACAAAACAAACTTAACAGAACAAATATACGAGTATTATCAATGATGGAGTAGCCTTTACGGGAGCCAGCTTGAAATTCCCTCAATACGCCATTACTATCTACCCATCTGAACTAACCGCTACAATATTAATCCTGAAAAAACTTTTCCCATGGTGTTTTCAAAAGCGATCCCTCTGTAGTTACTAACCTCATTTATTGGTCCATTTTTATGCCACGGAAATATAATTGATTTTTTTAAATTTGCTGGCATTTTACCTGAATTAAATAAATTATAAAAATAGTTCAACAACATTTCTAAGAAGTTATCCGAAGCAAACTTATAGAACTCATAGGAATGCTGTCTACCCCAGGTGCCTTTCCATTTTTCGAATTAGCCAATACATTCTTCAACTCTAAAATTGTAAATGGTTTATCCAAATAATCATCTAAAGTTAAGGAAGGAGAGTATTGAATTCTGGGGGAAAGCAACAGTGGATTGTACAAGTTTGCAAAATGTTCTATCCAATCTTGCACAATTATATCATTTCCTGCAATAAACTTCTTATTTTTAAAGTTATTAACCAATTCCCAAAACTCTTTTATATCCCAAATCGTTTTACAATATATTTTGTGTTATGGAAATAGAATGATAGTTGTTTAAAGATAGAATGGGTGTAAAGGCAATTCAGTAAGAGTAAACGAAACTTTTTTGCCAGTAATTTTCTACACATTCTACAATGTGATAAGCGGCTACGAAGTGCACACCAAGTTTTTGTCTTTCGTCACAATAAAGTTAAGAAGCCGCAGTCGTTTATCTCACGAATCAGGGAAATATAATCCAGTGAATGAAAAATGTTGTTTTTACATTATTTATTTGAAAACTATTTTTTTTTTTTTCAAGAAATGCGAAAAATAACTAGAAAATAGTTCATTTTGGAACATATGAGCATATATTTTTTTCCATGGAGACATTTCTGGGCATATACTGCAGAACTATTGTTTAACATAAAATTTGTTGCTTGACTAAAAGTTACATTCAATAAATTAGTATCAATCTAGAAGACCCACAATTTGAAACAACCGGCAATAGCCTAGTGACTCCTAGGCATTGAACACAAATGCAGGTTATCACTAGGCCATTGTGATAAGGCTATCTTCTTCACATAGCTTTCATTACAGTAAGATTATCTGTAATATTTGTTTACTGTATACAATGAATAAATGAATAAAGAGAAAAAAATAAAAATGTATAAGTTCTACTTTTTGTACTTTTTAAACATCTCGAAAGCTAAATTTCGTTTTCCCCCGAGGATTTTAATATGTTATTGACGAGCTCTTTAAAATGTACAACATGAAGTCCCAGTAATGTAGGAAGAATGTCATAGTTCCTCCATGAAAATCCCAACGAATCTATCCTGATTTTGGCCATTTAAGATATCTATCCTATATATTGCACTGATAGGCGTTGAACGTCGAAAGAACCTCTAGAATTTCCTCTTCAGCGCTACCAGTAATAATAATTTGAAACAGGCAAAATACTTTTTTTCCCCCAAAATTATACAGATGATTCAGTTATAATATAAAATAAAAATGATTTTTAATAATTTTTTTTTTTTTTTTTTTCTAGAAACGTGCGTTAAAATTACAAGAACATAAACAAAAGGAAGCGTTAGAAAATGCACACTACAGAGAAGCACAATTGAAAAGAGAAGAAAATTTAATAGCTAAATCAGATCCTAATTTTAAAGTGTCTTAAAACAAATATATATATATAAAATATATATTATTTAAAAACCAAAAGTATATAATGTTACTTTATCCATATTATATTCTAGATATTTATATTAGTTAAGATTACTATTTTAAGTTTTATTATTTCTTTAAATAATATTATAAAATACATATAATTTTTTTACAGTGTTTTTGATAATTGTTCAGGATTTTACCCTGAAGTGGTGGAAAATTTATTATACTTGTCAATTTCACTAGATGTTACTGTTCTAGGTGTTATCAGTAAGGCTTTTGTAAAATCTTTCAATGTAACATTTCTTAAAACAATCTAAAAAAAAAAGACAAGGAAGTAAATGAGAACAACTGTTTATAAAATAAAATAAAAGAAATCAGCTGATTTGGTAAATTTTACCTTATCAGCTGGTACCAAAGAAAGAGGTACTTTAATACTTCCAAAGGTATTTGATGTGCATGGCATCCAGTTGTTATCTAAATATATTTTTGAACAGTTAAAAAAAAATTGAACTAAGGATTAAAAAAATAAATAAATGATCAATACTTTCTGCTATTAGATCTGTCAAGTTTATTGAAATTGACATTTTTAATAATGGAATGTTAACTTTCCTATTTCCGAGAATTACCACATAATTATTTTATTTGAATAAAATATAAATAAGAAACCTAATGTGATAGATCGATCCCTTTATTGGTGGCAAAATACCACTTAAATCTGAACTGTTACAGCTATTATAACAATACAGGGAAATGCCTGAAAAACACTCTTATAGCTTCAACCCAACGTAAAAAAATACAAATAGAAAAATCTGACATGAATGTAGTACTTTTAGTAGTAAGAGGAGAGTGGGATGTTATTACTTAATAATAATAATTATATCGTAATAACAATTACAAAAAAAAAAATCTGGTGTGAATCATTATCTTACTGCAATTATTTGTTTCTAAATGACAAAATTTTCTACTTAATATTTAGTTCCCTTCGCTATTAAACAGCTGGGAAAACATAATGAAATGGAACTTGGGGGGGGGGATACACCAGTTTCTATTTATAAACAACTTCCATACCCAGAGGACGTCAAAACATATACTCGGTGGAAACTCAATTTTGAAAATTGGACACAATAATAATTACTTCCTTTTTACAGTAAGAGAAAGTAAACACATCCTTGGAGAAATCCTCTCAAAAGATATTTAAGTATTGCAGTATGTGCGATTTGTGCACTATGAGTAACCATGTTTGAAGAAAACCTTTTAAGAGAATTGGCACAACAATGGGAAAACTAATGATACTTTTGGTATAAATAAAAAATCAGTAAAGTAACTTTGAAATATAGTTTTGCCGATCAAATATTTGGGCAAATAAAATTCAGAAATAAACTAAAAAAACAATTATTTTCTACCTTTTGTTATTTTCCAGCACTGACTGTTATCCAGGTCTCCTACTGGTTCTTGGATTGCACAAGAGGTTAAATTTGTCAAATCAGAACCAGAATATCCTTCGGTTCTGTTCACAATTGTAATCCAGTCTTCTTCAGTTAGATCAGTATTTATTTGTTTGCATTGATTTTTCATTATTTTCAAACGTGATTCCCTTAAAAAATATATTTGTTTAGATTGGTATTCAAGTCATTTCAGTCTCAACGCTCACTCCTCTCCTATCCTAAAGAGCTCCTGAAGGAGGGCACCAATGGTACCCGAAACGTAGAGCAGCAAAGAATTCTTTTTCTTTAAAAGCTCCTCTGGCCATTGCCGTACAAAAATCTCATTTTATTTGTTTAGGTTTTTGTTTTTGCTCACAATTTTGACATAAGCAATTTATTAGACAATATTTTTCTTACAAGGAACCTTTAAACTTTCGTAGATTTTACAGAGATTGACTACTATAAAGCCTACTATATTCTGACATTTTTTTTTGTTGCTTACTAGAATATTAAGAAAAGTCGAATATTATGCCCCTGTGCCAGGTCCCGGATGAAACCTCTCATCATTAGCATCTTTCCAGATTAATTTCATTAAGAAATCCCAGAATCTGGGAAAGTTTTAAGGAGGATATATCCTCTATCCTAGGTAGTACTCCAGATTTCTAAACCACCTTTGGATGAGTATGTGTATTGGAGTCTCCTCCACAGAATGTATGCAGTACTAGCGCTTTCTAGGCTCTTTTAAATATCTTCATTCAGTCTGCAAAATGTCCCCTGGAGGAAACCTGTCAAATGGGAAGCAGTGCTGTGTTAAGGCTCCTTAATCGCTATTGCGAATTGAAATATATACCTATTGTAGCTCCCTTGGGCCTTAATGCTTGAACAATAGCCTTCAAAGCCAGTGTAAAAAAATGTATAAATGTGAGTGAGGTGAGCTAGAATACGCTAAAGACAAATAGGTGCACACATTATTTTTCCAGGCCCTGTATGGAATGTTGGGGGGTGGGGGGTGGCACTGTAAGTGCTGTTCATGTTGCCAGGCTGGGATACCGGAAGGTACGTCAAGTTCTGAAGAAATTGGTACCCATTTCCTCCTTATTGGATTCAAACTTAAGAAAATACTATTTCTCATCGATACTGTTGGAATGAAAAATTAGTGAAGTTTGGTTGTTGTGCAACCAACAGTCTCCCACAAGTCTGAAAGGATTTTTTCAACAAAAGAAAAAAAAAATCAACAATTTTTGATAACATAATCGCTTACTTGTCTGGTAATGGTACAAAGATTCTACATTGAAATCGTCTCATGAAAGCAACATCGATATCCCACGGGCAATTTGTAGCGCACAATATAAATGAATTACAATTCTCTGTGATATTTTGATCCAACTCTATCAGCAATTGATTTTTGATGCTAAGAAATTAAAGAAATAATGATATGGAGATCAAAGCTAACTTATTTCATTCTGCAAGTATCCAAATCAAAAATAAAGAAAAAGAAAAATTGAATGGTAAACTACCTTCTGGTATGTTCGTTTTCTTTATTAGTTCTCTTTCGACAAATACTATCAATTTCATCAATAAACACTATGCACTTCTCATTGTTTGTTCTAGTATATTGAAATAGATCCTTTATCATTCTGGAAAGTAAAATATAAAAAAAGGAAATGATTAGGGATGAATTTGGTTTAGTCCGTTTTTTATACAATTTTTTTTTTTTATACAAGTTACGTTTAATTACTTTTCCGATTCTCCTACCCAAGACGAAAGAATATCTGCACTAGAAAAACAATGTAATTTTACTTTAGCTTCAGCAGCAAGTGCTGCTGCAATTTTTGATTTTCCAGTCCCAGGTGGCCCATAAAGAAGTACTTGATTCCAAGGTCTTCTTCCACCTGGTTGGAATAGACATAAGCATATACTTATTACAATACTACTAGTAAACCATTTTAGTAAATGATATCAACCTGTGAAAAGTGACGGAAATTGCAATGGTAGTAAAACTGACTTTCTTAGTATAGCTTTAACATTATCCAAACCAGCTATTTCATCCAAACCTCCATTATTAGGCTGTCTACCTGTTAGTTTAATAACTTCTCTTCTGCACGTATTATTAACTACTAACATCAACAATAAAAAGTAATAAATTTGTTTATATATTTATTAAAACCGAATATGTGTATAATTTGATAAATTAGTTGATTTTTGCCAAAACCTTTCCTACGTTTTACTTCAGGCATTGCTGTTTCTAACAATTCTTCATTCACTGGTTGAACAGCTTCTTGAAATCGTTGCTGCTGCCAAAAAACACTGCACTGAAGAGTCATTAATGTTTTCTGTAATAGAACAAATTACATAAACATTTACTTTATTTTGCCTGCACCATAATCTACTTGAAATATTTTTCCCAATAAATACTGTTAATTCTTCAGATTTTTCCGATGAAATTAATTGTTCCAACTTTAAAATACATTGATCATAATTCTTTAAAATGTACGTAAATTGCCCTTCGTGTGGTTGTTCCACCATTTTTACTAATTTTTCAAAACTAAAATCAAATATGAAAATTATTATTTTTCCAACAATACCAGCTACTAAAAACAAAAAAAAAAACAAAACAAAAAATGAAAATATATTCATACTCACTTTTCCTCTGATTCTGAATATTGTTATCCAACGGAAATAAAACAATATATTATTAATATTATTTTTACTATAAAGATGTCATGAATTTTTACATAGTTTACCTTTATATATCTGAAGTAGATTATTTACTTGATTGTTTTTGGTTTCCATTTTTATGGTCAATATTTTAAGTTTATGTAAAAATTTTTGCGGAAAGCCTAATTAGCATCACCTCAGTTTTTAGTGACTGCTAAGTTATGATATAAACATTTAAAGCAGAACACAAGGCATTAATCAAAATTATTATAAAACTCGTTTTCTACATTGTCGAACGGTTCAATCGATGGTTTATCATGGTTTAATCGATATGTTATCGATTATGATCGATACATTTGAAGTAATTCCAGATGTTTGGTAACAATAATGTGGGAGTGACTTAGATTTGATTGTGGTTTAGACAGAAATATTGTTTGTTTGCAGTACAAACTTTTTGGCAATCATTAATAACACATGCTGGGTATCTAATTTATAAGAAAGATTTATTTTCAGTTGATTATAATTATATATTTTTAGGTTATTTAGTGAAATGACCGACTTAAAAACTCGTTGTTATTTGGTGTTGAGTATTATTGGCGTTTTTTTGGGAATAGTTGCTGGTATTATTTTTACAATTTACGAAAACAATTTAGCTGTATTATGGGCTTTTATTTCAAGTATGTATCTAGTTATAAAGTTTTGAATATTATCTAGAGTCGTGTAGTTAGTTCAAAATGTTTACCCTTCATTATTTTCAGGTGGTTATGCATTGATGAATGCACTATTAAACATTCTGCACTATACGGACAAATTAGAAGAGTATTACAGTATAAATATGTTGCACAGCATTAACTATTTCGCTTTTTTTTCAGCTGCAGTCTTCACTGCAATTTTAGCTTGGTATATTTTTAACATTTGTTATTATCTTATGCGTAAGTATAAAACTCTTCTAAGTTGATTTTAATAGATATTTTATAGTCCAAAAAAGAGAAGAAAGAAAAACTAAAATTTACTTTTTTTTACCCTCTTTCAGCAATTTTACCAATAAAACATTCTTACGCAATTATCGCCGTGTGGATCTTCATGTCAGCAAAATGGGCAAGCATGCTTGTTGGAACAACATATAGATATATTAGAGTATTGAGCAATTCAGGCAGGCCTCTTTCACAGATTTAGAAATTCAGATTTATACTTCCTTGGTTACTAAATATCTTTCCGTAGATTTTTCACTTGTACTATTCGTTTTGAGCAGGTAAGCTATTGATTTGATCTAAGGTGTTGTGTTCAACCCATAAAAAAACAGCATGGCAACAACAGATTTCAGCCAAAACTTAAAGTTAGAACATAACAGCTCTTTCGTGCTTTTTAGCGGAAAATTTTGATATCGCGGTAAATAGGAGTGACTTTACTTTAATAATTCTAGCGATAACTTTTCCTTTTAATTTACTTAAATGAATTTTTTTTTACCTTTCCCAATGAATTATTACTGAAATATGCAATCTTTTTTATTATCGGAAAATCAGAGGTTAGATCCCGTTGTATACAGTTTCTGATAAGTCATCTAAGTTTTACTTAAAACTCAGTTCATTTTATTTTTACTTAATGCCTCTAGAATGTATAATTTCTTTGTATTTAAGCAATATGATCTCAATTCAAACTAGTGTAGAATTAAAAGTAATATTGAATTAGCGTTGAATTGATCTAATAGCACTTTAAGGATGCATAAAACAAGCGTTCATGAGGGTATAAAGTCATAGAGAATCAGTCTGGCTTGTGGACTTAATAATTTGTGCCTACTAGGAGAATTTGTAAACGCTCTTAGTAAACACAAAATTGGTACATGTCCATATGTTCAATTAATTTGTTTTTCTTTTGAAGTTGTTGAAGATATTTTATTATATTTACATTAAAGATAATAGTAAACGTTCCCAGAATACCTCTTTCAGGCTCCCGGAGTCATTGTCTTGTAAAACACTTAGATCTTCGGGTTGAGACACCGCCGGTGGTTTGTTGTAAACCGACATTTCGCCCAAATTACAGTAGGCTTCTTCAGAGTAGCGCTGGCTCTAAAGCTGAACACTATTGTATCACCTTTAGAAGAGACATTACCCTGAAGAAGCCTATTGTAATATGGGCGAACTTCGGTTTACAACTAATCCCTGACTCGGTCTCAACCTGAATACCTCAGTTTTACGTTCCCAGAAGAATTGCCTCTCAGGTCTGTTAGAAGAACTGCCAGCAAAATCCAGTGAAAACTCGTCTATGGCTAATTAAACTTAATTCCTCTTATTTTTTACTGGATAAAGGGACGATGTATTCATGTGTATCTGTTTTTAAACTTTTGAATCTGCAAATTTATGGTCGAGCGACTCTCATGCACTGCATTGCATTGCCTCATGTCACATGCTTTTACGTTTGATGCATCCTTGGTGAATAAATGGCCTAAAAACACACCAAAAGAAATATTATTATTATTATTACTTTTCTAATATGTAAAAGACTAATAGAACAATAGAAATGCCTCGATGTTCATGTCTGTACAGAGATTTTACTCATAAACCCTTCTCGGCAAACAGGTTTTTTTTTTTTACCCAAATTTTGTTTTCGCAACACCGATTTGTATTGGCAACAAGCCATTCGTTGGCGAGCAGTCCAATAAAGGGCATCCGCTGCACCAGTTCACTGGAATTGCGTAATCGGCGACCAGGTCTCAGTCATTGTACCACGAGTAGGCGACTGACATCCTCCCCCTCAATGGACCAATTCATTTTTGAGAAAAAAACAGTTCAAAATTAGGTTGACGATACGTTTTGTTTTGCCGTTTAGTAAGTATCCTGTCCCATGGTATATGTCAAAATCCCTATTATTTTATTGTCACTGGCCAGTATGTATTCTTTGTGGTGACTTGCAGATCAAGAATAAGTAGTTACACAGTAGGGTCATATATTTCCAAATAAGATGCACGTGTTTATGAGCATCATGATTGCAACCATTGGTTCACAAGTCTTAGCATTATTTTTTTTAGAAATTCAATGAAAAATTATCTTCTAATCCCCCCCCCCCCAGCTCTCCGTTTTTGTCTGACGAAGTTGAGGTCAGCCTGTGTAAAACCGAATTTATATAGAAAAAATTCTCAGTTTGGGCATTTTTTGTTTTAAAATTTAACAAAGTATTGTGCCAAAGATTGTACAACGAATAGGATCATTAAATATATTTCTTTAAAAAACTATTATTATTAAAAATAACTTAAGTTATGAATATTAAAAACAATATTATTTTGTGATAAGCTAAAATACTTATCGATATATTTTTATCATTTATGTATGTTGATTTTTTTTTTATCATTAATTCTATCGCAAACTGGTTTGTTACTTACATATATTTTTAAAACTATATATATCGTTAATGGAAACTGTTCTTCCTTATAAATCATGTGATATTTTTATATTAAAAATTAAATATATTTTATTAGTTTATAAATACAATATTATATAAACTTAAAAAAAAGACTGCCTTTAAATACGAACAATGTTAACGAATGTTAAACTAAATAAATAAAAAAAATAAATATCCTAATGAATTTATATAAATTTTAAAATATATTGAAATCATTTGTTTTTTTGTAAAAAAAAAGGCCATCTTTAATTTAGAACCTCTAAAAACAACTACGATAAACAAATATATTGTAATATTTTATAATATTTATATATTTTTTGTTTAAAAGAAAAGATGAGGACACTTTTTATATAATATATAGTTTATTTAAAATATAATATTTATCGAAATTTATCCTAGTTTTATTGTTTTAATTACCCTAAATTAAGATCGCCTGCATATTGCGACCAAGGGGGTGAATGATGCTATGTGTTGGAAAATGGGGTTGTTATGAGAGCGCCCACTTGGATCTCATAACAGTGGATTCACTCTGACAGTGTGGTTCTGTCTTAACCATTTCCATAGGCTCCACTTTTGGCATCCAGTCTACTAGATTTCCTCAATGGAAGAACGTAAATTTATTTTATGTCTAGTATTATTGTGGTTCATTAGATGTATTTCAGCTACTAATAGTTTTAATAATGATGCTAGTAAGTAGTTTTCTGTTTTTGAAACTTTATCATAAATTAATTGCTATTAATTTTTTTTTTACTTTATTTATTGTAATTTTTCAACGGAAATGGAACATTTGAACAGTAATAGAAAACCTATCCAATTATGGCCTAGAACATAGATTATAGTACACTTAATACATTTCTATCGTAGGATTGATATTAACAAAGATATGTGCAAAAATATGTTTGCAGCTTTCGCCTCCTAGATTCTATTTTAGCAATATCACCCTTAGGAGTAAACCTATCCGAAAATTACATATAACATAGATTATAGTAAATTTATTTCTCTATAATTTTGGTCATATTTTTACTTTTTCTAGTTAAAGTAATGCAATCGTATCAGATTCTCGAATCTCGAAGTTTCTTGGGAATTCCATGTTTTTGTTTCTATTCCTTTTCTGTGGGCTAAGCTTACTGCTGCTATACAGCCATTTCCTCAAAATGATCAAACTATTTGTCAATTAAATTCGCAATTTAGATTCTTTGTTTTGAGGTCTTAAAAAATTTAACGATTACTGGTACATGAGCTGATTATACTAATTACTACTTCATGACCTGATGATAATATATTTTTATAAATAAAAGGGCTTGTTATAAAATTCTACTCATTTATTAAATAATTTTTCCCTGGCTATGATATATTTTAAGTAGCTCATTCAAAGCTCCAATGATTCATTTTGCCCACCGTTTGCACAAGTATACGACTCTGTTTAGGCTATTTAAGAAGCACTCCTATAGACGTACTGCTATGCGAAGCAGGCGAATTTCCTCTAGACTAAGGGAGAAAGACTACCTGATAGTTATGTTTTGAAGCCAATAACTGCGAAATGTTTCATTTCAAATAAAATATCAGAACTCTATGGTAGAGTACTAAGTTTGTCTGATTGGGAAAAGAAAAAATATTATCCTCTTCCATACCTATTCCATACATCCTACATATCCTGTGGTTAGATCTTAAAAACGTCATATTATTCTGGAAGTGTTTTTATCTACCGCACGTCCATAATACCACTGTTTCTCGCATACCGACATTTGGAAGCTCTTATAAAATTGACCTTTATCGGAGTTTAGGTATCTATTTAGCCACTCTGTTCTTGCAATTCTTTTTTTTCCTTCAAGTCACACGGACTTACATTGATGTCTAACAGAACACCACTATCAGCCTTTGCTATTGCTAGTTTATCTACGCGTTCATTACTATCGATACCAGCATGGCTTTTGACCCATGAAATTTAAATCGTTTTCCCTTTTTTATTAAATCATAATATCTTTTTTTTTAATTTATTAAACGATGATTTCTAATATTTAAGAAGGTGTTACGGCACTCCGACTATCGGCTAGAGTACACTGACATCAAGCTATTTAGTTTGAATGAAGATGAATAATTTTAGTTAATATGTAAGAAGGCACAACCAATTTTTCCTTTCATTTTCCAACCGTCAGTAAATATATAATTGAGGTCTGGCCAGTTGTTAGATAAAAGCCCTTGAAACTCAAATCTAACAAAGTCTATAGGAGCGGAAGTAAATCTGACGGAGAAGAGGTAACAACCGAATGAAGTGTAGATCCATATTCAGCGCAAAAAGCTAGCAACTTCATGGATTTGTGCAGTTGAAATAAAAATTTTGACATAACTGAAACTCTCCCATGAAAGAGGATAATATTTTTTCTTTTCCCAATCAGACAAACTCAGTACCCTTCCAAAGAGTTTGATATTTTATTTGAAATGAAACTTTTCGCAATTGTTGGCTTCAATACATCACTATCAGGTAGTCTTTCTCCCTTATGTCTAGAGGCAATTCGCCAGCTTCGCATAGCAGCACATCTATAGGAGAGCTTCTTAAATAGCCTAAACAGAGTCGTATACATCTGTGCTGCAATGCATCTAATCTTTTCAAGCTAATAAAAGCAAAGCTGGCCCTAACAAAATTACACCATAGTTCATTATAAATTTATGGTACTTCTATAAAATAATAGGGCAATACGAAGGTCGGCTCACCAGTGGAAGTAGGGCAACATTAACACGAAGGACATTAACTGATTTCTCAGCTTTTTTTAATATTTCACTAATTTGAATATTCTATTTGAGTTTTCTGACAAGGTAAAGTCCTAGAAAGTTTACTTCCTCCACATAAGGAAATTTCGAATCCCGAGCAACAGTTCATTTCCAAAGTGACAAAAACGATTTTTCGAAAACCTTTGATTCAATTGAGACAAGTAAACCCATTATTAAAACTGCAAACTTGATAGCATTAGCTGCTTCTCCCATGATGCCGTACAAAAATCCAACGATTTGTGGATGCAATGTACGCATATATCATCCTCGTAGCGACAGAGGAGGTAAGAACACAGCAACAGAAGAAGGTAGATGCAGCTTCGAATCTACCGTATACGAGTTAAATAAAATGGGACTGACTATCCCGCCTTGCAGTGAACCAACTTGTGAGACGGCAGCAGAGAAGTACTTATCATTAATTCTGAGAGATAGATGTCTGAACGAGAGAAGTTAACAATAAAATTAACAAATTTAGAAGGTAGGCTTATCGCTATCATTTTTCTCCCCTAAATAGTAGGTTGAACGGCAGCATATGCCCCGAAATATCAAAAAAGAGGGATCAAGTCGTTTTGCTGCTGGAAAATCTTAAATGAACATCTGAAGTGAAAGCAGTTAAACTGTCGTAGTCGATCTGCCTCTTGTAAACCGAACTGATCTGGTAGCTTATCATACGATTCCAACCGCCATTGTAGTCTTCCTTTAATAATATGTTCAAAAGTCTTCAAGTTACTTGAAGAGAGCGCGATATCAAGCGGTCTCATTCTGTCCTTTCCAGGTTTTGCTATAAGTTACTATTATGTACTTCCTCCAGATCTCTGGAATGATACAATTAAGTCATTAAAATTACATGCTAGGATCTGGTATTAAAATTTTGGGACAAAATCCGTCAAATCGTGATATTCTCACTTGTTAATTTTTCTTTTTCTTAATTTTTAGCAAAAGAAAACGCAGATTTTTTTCAATTTTCTATAAATGCAAGACATTTGGACCTATCATTTGAAACATTTTTTTTCCGGGAAAACTGATTAGAAAGGCTTAAAAATATTAAGTTAGGCTTTCTTTAAAGTTAAATTTTAATACTTTGAACGCTTCATTTTGCTATATAATATTATGGACGATTGATTTGGAGTAAAAGTAATAGGTACCAAACTTTTTTTAACATAAGAGAAAATCGTATGAGTATATTTTTATTTTCTCTTATTTCTGTTAGTGGAAGTATTACAAAAGGGTCAATTTTTGAAACTAACTTTTTCCTTCGGAAATAGATGTTTTGAGAAACCTTGAGTAAGAAAAAATGTTTTTAGCGAATGGAGCGTGTGGAAAAAAACAAAAAACAATTTCTCTAAAACAAAAATCGCAGGAAGCTCAAATTTGATATTCCGTTTAGGGCCCGCCCATCAGTCGAATTTCATACCAAGCTTTAGTTCAAAAGATCTTTCATCAAAACGAAAGTGCTTTTTTTTTTTTAGTTTTCGCAATTTTCACGAATATCGGCGACCTTCTTTTAAACTTGCAATGCTAACTGCACATATATAAATCTGGTACTTTTATTTGAGTCATTTTTCGGAAAAAATGATTTTAAAGGTTGGAGAATCTCTTCTTGTTTCGGCTTAACTTTAAATCATCGTTATAAGTTTTAATGGCAGTTAACACATGATGCTTCCAGCCAGTGCACTCGTCGCATAGACTCGACCCTGCCCCTTTTAAAAATTAGTATATCCAGTTATACTAAAACAAATTCACCAGTGTTGAATTTCAAGTCAACTTGAATAAAAAAAAAATTCTCAATAGTAGTTACAAATTTCAGATGAATGGTTAATGGAAATGAACAACGATTTATCGATATTGAATAGAGAATCGTCAACACTTACTTGGGCGAATTTAATTGGCGAACAAAATGTTACCGATGTCTCTTTGGAATTGGCGGAACGAACAAATCGCTGGAGAAACGCTCGATGTAATGAAGCGTCAACAAATATTAAAAGCTGGCAATTATCGCCAAAACAAGCCAGAATGATCTGGTTATTGTGTCGAGGACCAAAATATACACCGCATCAGGCCAGGTAAGGGATTTGTTTATAGTTTTTGTGTTAGGTTTATTCTTGTTGTATTAGGTTATGGAGCGCTGATCATGCTCCATTTGTATATTTCTTCATTTGTGGTGACAGTTTTTTTGTTCAAGAAATTCACGAGTAGTTGTAGATAACTCTTTTAGTAGGCCGCGAAAATGATTTTTATTTTCTCTTACTGCTTAAAGAGAAGTATTGCTATCGTTCCGAAACGTAAAATCAAACTTTATATGCCGTTTTTAGTAGCAACACCCTCAGGAAGTGTCCTTTCACCTCTCCTGTACATATTCTCTGCCATGAATATTCTTTCCAATCCAAACAATCCTCCATTCCTATTCAAACGATACCTGTATCATAATTCCTAACCCAGATCCAATCGACGCATCCTAAGCGCTCCAAACCCACATAAATTCCTTGCATAACTGATTTTAAAAATGCAAAACAAAGACAACCTCTCCTAGTGTAAAACTATGAACTTTACTCTCATCACCAGCGAGTTCGCTATCTGGGTCTATTTTTAGATAAACGACTAATTTGGAACGTCACACACTATTCTGAAAAGAGAGACAGGAACTAAACAGACGATTCAGACTTCCTTCAAGACTGCTTAACCGACATTCTAAACTCTCAATTGAAAATAAAAGACTTATATATAACACAGCCATAAAACCCTATGGATTTACGGATGCGAAGTTTGGCGTTCAATTCCAATTCTTAACGTATTCAATTCTTCCAATCCAGTCCTTCGAAAAATCACCAGTGCTCCTTACGTCTCCAGTCTAAATCTCCTCACTGAACTTAAATTTCCTTTTGTCCACCAGCAAATAACTTGCTGTTTTGCAAATTTCCAAGATTCCATCCTAGCCCTTTTATCCAAAGACTGCTCCTCTCACAATCCCTTTTAATCCGCCCATAAGGTTAAAATGCCGCAAACCTCGAGATTTCCTCAATTACAATTAATCCTCCATGCCTCTCAAATTAAATTAAAATTACAAGGGAATACTTCCATCTTTATCCGAAAGCTATGCCAGACAATCTTCTATTTTATCAGATTCGCATGTGTACCTGTGTTGTGAATATCAATTCAGCAATAAACCACCGCATTTGACAAGTGGTTTCGGATAAAACTGTCAACCAGAAGTCCTACTTTAATGATTTTTTTTTTTAAGTAACTTTTTCTCGATTTTCTCCAAAATGGTTCGCTACTACGAGTTTCATTACATTATTAGATAATCTACACACAGAAACGACTATCACTTATATCTGAAACTTTGTCTTAGGAACCGTCTTAGTAACATCGGAAGTTATTATCAGGTATCCCACCAGCAAATAACATCCTGTTTTGCAAATTTCCAAGATTCCATCCTAACCAATCTTTCCTACAAGGTAACCTGATACTGTAAGAATAATCGAAAACAAAAGTCTTCAACATTCTATCAGAAGGAAAACCTGTAATAAGAACGTTTAAAAGCATCTCAGGATGAATGGTAGAATGACCATATCGCTTGAAAATCTGCCTGTTTAATTCTGTAACAGGCTTTCATTACCAGGTTTTTCACCTCCACAAAAAGTAGTGGGATTCCCAACAAAGTCTCCATAGCAACTGTTGGTGTGGTCCGAATCAACCAGCCGCACCGGTTACCGCCAGACAAATATCTTCAAGCAGCAGTCTAGCGGATCTTATTTCAATTCGACCACCGGCCACACCACAGCCGCATATAACCTAGGTTTAATAACCCATATCTTAAATCCAAAACAACATCTTGGGAGTAATCCCCCAATTTTTACCTACAATTCCATCTTCGGCCGGCAATTCGGTCGGCATAGAATCCCGATGGCCAAAAGAAATAATTTCCTTTTGGTGCTGTGACTTAACATGTTTCGACCAATTTAATTTACTGTCGAGAACTACTCCAAGAAACTTCACCGATTTGCAAATCTGACAGACATTCCTCACACCCTAAGAGGTGTTAATCTTACTAGCGTCCTTTTATGGGTAAATAAAATCACCTGGGTCTTATTGGGATTAATTGAAAGACCCTTATCCGAGTCCAATCATACAACAGAGATTGCACAGAGCAATTCAGTTTACACACTCATGAGTGTGTAAACTGAATTTGCTCTGTGAAAGTCTGTGTTGTCACACTGTCTGAAAAGCGCATCCTGAAGATGGGCGAACGCCCGAAACCGGTCGATGACCACAAAATGAAGCAGGCTACTACGGAAAATGTCTCTGATACCTATCCAGTTAATTAAACTGAATGCATAACTTTTCGACTTAGGGAATCTTCAAGAGCATCGAACGATACTCAGTCAAATGCCCCTTCAACATAAAGAAACACCCTAAAGCATATTCCTTTGTCTGTAAAGCAGAGTCTGTCCTACCAACCAGACAATGCAAAGCAGTCTCCGTCGATTTTCCTATAGTATATGCATGTTGGTTTGGATGGATTGAATTATCCTTCAGAGGATCATCATGTACTTGTTCACCAACCTTTCCAAAGTTTTTAGGAAGAATGACATAAGACTTATAGGCCTAAATGCCACAATAGTCACTTCTTCCTGGTTTGGGAATGGAGACCTCCCTAACTTCCCTCCATAATGTTGGTACAATAACCAAACATTAAACAACCTTTACAAATCCTTATCAATACCTTCGTAAGCACATCCCCCGCACTTTGTAACTTACAGGGATAAACACCGTCAGGGCCAGATGAATTTTAATGGTGAGCAACTTTGTACTGCCCAAACCACTCAATCCACAGTAACTACTTCATCCACGTAGCCAGATCACTAGGTTCTAAGTTCCTCTTACCACCGCAGACTAGTCAGTCCCGTTAATATTTATATTATCCAGGAAATATTAGTATATTAAGCAGAAGCTGCAATGTCTCCATTTCTTCTCCTGTAGAGCATCCGTCAGGATATCTTAATGTATCTATCTGACAATCCTTATCCTTTCCAAGAATCTTCTTACAGCAGCAAGAGAAAGGAAAAAAGTAACTGTTGATTATTTTTAGGAATTAACTGTGGTCATCATGTTTATTGTTTCAGTTATTTTTAATAAATTATACAATTATAGAAAGTTAGAGGTTTATTACTATTAGTCTGTTGAGTTGGGTCAAAAACCTTTGCTATTTACAGCATATTTAGACCAAAATTGCTGTCCTAAAATAATTAATTGCTATCGTGTCAGAAATACAGTTCTATAACCGTTGGAGCTGTTCCCGAGAAAATGAAAAAACTATATACTTATGTATATAAAACAATCCATAAGCAAATTGGTATTTCCGGTAGACCGATTTTGACCAAAACTTTTATTACACTTTTGAAATGTGGTCATGCACAAACACACAGACTTGTTTAAAAAACAATACTTTTTCGAACTCAGGGGACCTGAGTTGTATACAAAACATGTATTTCCAGTCAAAATTTAATTTCGAAAAGTTGGCAATTAACGCAATATTTCCTCTTATCAACAGTAAAAAAAAAATAAACATCAACAGCGAACACAAATGCAATTGAATGATACAAAAATTACAGGTAACAAAAAGAATTAATTAGGCGCAGATTATCATCTTAAAAATTCAATTTTCTTGTGAATGTGATCAGTTACAATAAAAGCTCATATTTACTACAAAATTGCGGTTTATTCGCCAGGAAATTGTGGTCATGTTACTGGACTTTAGCAAACCTTGGGATAAAAATGTTCTATTTTCTAAATGTATATCTAACAGAAATTAATTGTTTCATTTCAATATAATAAACATAATTTATTTTGCAATTAAATGAACAAATTCAACTAAAATTAACAAAGACTTCTGAACTTTTCAGGAAAGGTTTAAACAGTTTCTTTTCAGGAATCATTTTTCTTTTCTTCTAAGAGAAAGTGCTGCGATCGTGTGAAACTTTTTTTAAATGACGTTTCGACTGGAAATACGGGTTTTCAGGTCCCCTGAATACGAAACACAAAATGTTTCTGTAGGTTTTTTCTCACTCTTCTTTTGGACTCCTAAAAACGTGTATTTCCGATGAAAACCGATATCGAAAATTTGACACGATTTCAATACTTCCTCTTACTAGGGGTAAGAGAAAGTAAATAAGTATATACCATGTTTGAAGAAAATTAGTGTGTCACACTGTCTGAAACAGCATAGCTCAATATGGTACATCGCAGAACGTTCACACTTGGCATTCCATTTAGGTATGACCATGGGATCCAACAGGATCTTACCTGCCAAATTCCTCGAAGCAGCATTTTAATAGATTTTCTGTTGTTTTTTTTGCGATTTTCTCAACAATGGCTCCACGATTTTCTTTAAAACTTGGTAAATCAACTACCAACCATGTGACCTTTATTTGAAACATATTTCCGGGAAAATATTTAAGGAGAGTTTTGGGGGAGGGAGAAGGTTTGATTTCTTCGTAAATGTTATTTCAGTTTATTATATCATTCTGTCATCTATATAATATTATATTGAAATATGATGCCAACATTCCGAATTTGAAGAAAATGGGTTCACCGGAAGTGCGACTTCACGGAACAGTTTTTGTTTTTTGCGAGTTTCTCCCTACAGATACCGTCGGATTTCATTAAACTTGGTATGGCTAACCGGTCACTTTTGTTTGAAACAGTTTTTCTGAGAAAATTTACTTAAGAGAGGTTCTCAGGGCTGGGAAGTTATGGCCTCTCAAAAAATTTGGAAACCCCTAAACATTTGTAAAAATTTCAAGTATGCCAATTAAACTGAGTAAATGGAGCTAGAGAAAGTTGTTCCGAATTTTTCTTATTATTTACATGCGTGTTCATATTCCTTGACAATCGATTCTTAACGTTAAGCCTTCTCTATAAAAGGCCGATTACTGAAGATCGGTTATTGAAGAAAATCTCTTATGCCTGATTTTATTTCGGTAAGTGTATCTTCTGATTCATCTCCCTGCTACTTAAAAACTATTTTCGAGTTTTTATAGGTACTCTATACTTAACGAGCGAGTTCCGCTTTCGAGAAAACATGTGCTGATGTGTTCTGCTTTGTACATTTTTCTTTTATTCATAGATTGCTCAATAGCATCTTACAACTTAATTATTTGTCGTTCTACTTTTTTGATTCGTTCGACATTTGTTATAAGATCTAAACGTATATGAGTGCATATAGTACGAAAGTTCGACTGGCACTAAGCGACCATATTTTCCGTTAAAAAAAAAACTCGTAAACTCGGACAAACGTCGGTGCAGAGGTTAAATAGGTAGATCGTTAAGTGAGGAGTACCTGCAATGTATACTAAACTTTAAGTAAATAAACGATGAATCATAAAATAATTAGAAAAAAAAACAATGGAATTAAACATGATAGTGAACCCCTCACAAGTTAAATAGATGTATTTTATTTGTGCAAACTTGAAACTAACATAAACTTTTAATGGAGTTAATGCAATAACATTCAATTTTCGTTGTTTATGTAAAGTTTAAATAAACCGCCACTGAGTGCCCTATATGGCATTATAGGTTTGGAATTTGGACACTAATTTCAAATAAAACTGAAACATTATTTATGGAATTTGGTTTAATTAAAACATTTGATGGTAAGTGTAATAATATTCACTTTCCTTTTTATTAAATGAATGAAAAATTCCATCTCAGAGTCTCTAAAATAATCGATTTAAAATAAGGAGTTGCATATTGTAGCAAGCTGGAGTTTGAACGGTGGAATCATCTTAGGTAAAAATTTCTCCCACTCCGTAAGAGAAAGTTTCAGGTTTTCAAAATTGAATTTTCACCGGAATTACATGTTTTGGTGTCCTTTGAACATGAAAAAAATATTTTTAGCGAATGGTCTACGTGTGCGTGTGTTAATAGAACATCTCAAAAACGAAAAGTTGCAGGAAGCTCAAAGTTGGTATTCCGTTTAGGCACTACCACCGCATCTGAAACAAAAAAATTCGGGCAAAATCCATCAACCGGAAGAGCGACTTTACTGAGTATTTTTTTTTCGGTTTTTCGAAATTTTCTCGAAAATGGCTCCAGCGATTTTCTTTAAACTTCGCATACTGTCTACACACATAAATTCCTACCACTTTTATTTTAATAATTTTTTTCCAGGTGTATTAGTTTTTGAGGTTCTGGAAGAGCAATAAACGTTAAGCTTTCCTCTTAATTACCACTTCAGTACAATGTATGTTCTACTATCTATATAATTGCGGAAGCGTTGCTGGGATTCCAAATTTGAACAAATTCTGTTAACCGGAGGTGCGACTTTACAGAATAGGATAGTGTGTTGGGGGGGGGTGATTTTTCTCGGAAAAGGTCTACGATTTTCTTTAAATTTGGAAAGTTAACTGTTCAGATATAAATGCATTGCTTTTATTTAAACAATTTTTCTGTGAAAAACTTATATTTTAGGATGCTCTGAGGAATCTGTGACGTCACATTTCGAATTAAAATGTATTAATTGAATCATTGTGGTGACTATAGTGAGTGGAATTTTTTTTTACTGTTCCATAGCAGATTTGTTGAAGTGTAAAATATGTCTGATCTGTATTATTAGGTCAAAGATAAAGGATGCCATCTGCAGGTAATTATTTTTAGAACAATAGTCGAGGAATACGTAATTATTTAAAGGCAATTACACTTTCAAGGCTTATTTTGAATCATTGCTATTCGTTTGTTATAAACTGGTTTAAAAAACACAGGTTTTTTGTTCAACTTTTCATACTCATGAGTTAATAAACAAGATTTCATTATGTTTATTTATATTAATATTTTTATTTTTGTTTACATTTAATTACGATTTCAGTAATTGTAAGACATAAACATAGAGCATTTGATACTGCAGCTTATAGATTAGATTGACCCGCGGGGGGGGGGAGGCTCTACTGTAACTTATGTTCCTGCAATATTATGAGGAACTTCCAAATTTCAAGTAGTTTTCTAAACTATTCACCCAACATGCTCATCCTTAATTAGGTCCAATATTTTACTCTTAAATTACGTTTCCAGTAGAGTTCTCCTTTATAGAAAATTCTGCTAGAGGTTTCTTTTGGGAATACTCTCTGTTAATTTCTATTTTTCTTGCTTATTTTCTTACCTCGAATAATCCACTTCTTTTGAGAATGTCTGCATTTAAAGAATACAGGAATATAAAAACTAGAAATATGTTTACAAACACATACATACGCCTTTGTTTAGATTCCACTTCTAACAGGCTTTTATTTAATTTTAACACATAATCAATATAATACAATATAATAAAAGTAACTCTCAAAACTCATATAAGAAACAAAACACAATAATCTCTCCAAGTCTTTCTGTTCGCTTTCACACACTCTATGTACAGTGTACACTGTATACCACTATTCCCTAAAAAAAAAAACAGTGCTGCCCATGTTAACATATCTGAGCGAAAGTCTTGGACAGGCCTCGTTGCAACATATGTTCCACATCGTGGAAGTAATGTAATTTTTCAACGGCAATAAAAGGATATCTGAGGATGTTGTACGATCTAAGAACTGCTTTGCTTCTAAACTTAATATAAACAAAAGAGAAAAAAGAAGCAATTGTTCATAATGGGATAACGGCCCATAATGGGAAAGACGGCGTCTTTTCGCTTGGGTCCTAGCAAGACGCGGTTCTTATACCCGTTTATCTAATATTAGCAGTCATGATTCATTACCAACTATAGCTTCTCACATTAGAGCTGTTAAATATGAAAACTCTGGAAGCCAATGAGTACACGGGGGGGGGGTAACAAATTATAACTTTAAGTTATTTTTTAAAAACAACGTGTATTACACATACATGAAACTTAAATAACAACTACTAGCTCGAACCTTCAAAAAACTGTTATCTGGCTAGGTTATTTCTCCCAACATTTTCCCACCTTAAGGTTTGGAGAATTCTAAACGTTAATTAATAAATCTAAATAACAAAACAATGAAATGCAAATCAGCCAATTAACTTAAAAAACGCTGAGGAACTTTAATATTCTGCCACGGAAGGACTTCCTTTCCACCTCAGGAATCTTCTGTTCTACCCCCAGTTCTACCACCAGAATTGCAAACAGAAAGTCTTGGAGAGATTATTGTGTTCGGCGATGTCTTGAGATTGATGCAACAAGTCACTTGATACTTCTAATAAATAAAGTCTCTGTACTGGTGTGACAAGTTCACCTCTTTCAGTTCTAACTTGGCGACTCGAATCACCCCAACTCTCCCAGGTAATAGCTCTAAAACCAGCCCTAAAGGCCAACTCCATCTCGTCAGATCCAATAAACACAACATCTCCCACCTTTATCTCGTCTCCTCTCTTCCGCTTCTTACTAGCCAAAAATGATAAATATTCTTTTCTGAATCTATCTCTTAGGGATGCAATCCCTTTCTTACAGTCTGAAGGTAATTCCATCTATTCACTAATGATGTGGCCTCCACTTTGTCCAAATCAGTCAAATCGGAGCCTTCTAAGTCTCGGATAAACATCGCAGGAGAAAGCGGCACGAGCTTATCAGCTGAATCTGACATGTATGTGAGTGGTCGTTCATTCAATAGTGCCTCGCAATCACAAACCAATATCACAAGTTCTTCATATTTCAGGTGTGCTCTTCCAGAATTTCTTCTTAACAATTGCTTAGTCAGTCCGACTAATCTTTCCCACCAGCCACCCCACCAGGCTGCGGTTGGTGGAATGAATTTCCATCTAATTTGTCTGATGGGTGAAAATCTAACATCATCATTCCAGTCGATAGCCTTCAGACGATTATAAGTACCAACAAAATTGGTTCCATTATCAGAGTATATGGTAGTCAGTCGACCTCTTCTCGCTATGAATCTGCGCAGTGCCATCATAAATGCGCTTATTGGTAGCGAGTGTACCACTTCTAAATGAACAACTCTGAAAACCACACAGGTGATCAATGCAATCCACGTCTTCCGTTCATCTTTAAGGTACAACGGCCTCGCGAAATCAACACCAGTTGTCTCGAAAACTGCATTCATGCGTATCCTGTCTAAAGGCAGAGGAAGATCAGCCGTCTGTACAGACTTAGCGCTGTATCGCTTACATACAGTACATTGATTTAGAACTTCTGATGGCTTTTCGGCTCTTAATTATCCAATACCTTTCTCTTAATTCACACATCACAATAGATATACCACCGTGTTTTAAAAGAGGTGTTGCGGCCATATCAATTTTTCAACAATTTTATGATCACAAGGTAAGAGTACAGGCCTCTTGAAGTTTTCACTATCTTCTACCTATAATAGCTTAGACTGTACTCTTAGCAAACCATTTTCATCTATTACAGTTTTTGTTTCTAATTTTTTATGCATCTTCAAATGCCTCCCTTTGAATTAATGATAGTAAACGAATTTCTCCTTTCTTACATTCCTCAATCGACAATTCTTCTATAGTCTCCGGTAAGTAGATTTCCTTTGACAATTCGTGATAAATCTAAAAATCCAAGCTATCATCCTAACTACTTTACTATAGGATGAAAAATATTTTAAATTATCGTCACTCCATTTTGATTTATTATCTATTGAAACCAACGTTGTAGACTTCACAGTCCTCTTGACTTCACAGTTTACGGCCTCTTCATCAGGTTCACATTCAGGGTGAAGCCACCTGTCTGAAGGTTCATACCACCAATGAGGCCCCTCCCACCATTTACTCTGAACTAATCGCTTAGCATTGCATCCTCTTGAAGGCAAATCTGCTGGATTTTCAGTTCCTAATACGTGTTGCCATTCTGTGCTGCAGTATATTTTTCAATTTCCGGTACCCTATTATTAACAAACGTACCCCACTGCAGTTTCTCCTTATCCAAGCCAAGACTGTCACAGAGTCTGTCCAGTAATAAACCTTAATGTTCTCATTAATACAACCAGTCTGGATTATAGATTCTATAAGGCGCACTTCTATAGTTGCAGCTAATAATTCTAACCTAGGAATTGTAACAAATTTTAAAGGAGCAACTCTGCTTTTAGCTTGTATTAAACTTACATTAATTTCCTTATCACTGGATTTGCTTCTTAAATAAACTACGGCCGCATAACCCGCTTTACTAGCGTCAGCGAACATATGAATACTTTCCTGAGCAACCTGATATTTTCTAACCCATCGAGGTACATGAATATCTGAAATGAGATGTAATCCTTTCAACCAATTTGCGAAACGGTTAGCTATATCGGGTGGTACTTCATCATCCCAGCTTAGTTTAACTTTCCATATGTCTCCCGTAATAGCAATTTAGGAATTAGTGTAACTGGACAGTAAACCCTACAAGATCAAAGATTTTGTTTGTAAAAGCCAAAATTATTCTTTTGGTAAGAGTGCTTATGTTAGAAGACTCAAGCATAGATGGGTTAATAGAAATTGTGTCCTTTTTAGCTTCCCAAACCAACCCTAACACATACAACTGCTTTTCTTGAGCTTCTTTATCAGAATGTGCCCATCCTCTCAAATCAAACATCCCCTCTTTCATGATACTTACAGCTTCTTTGATAAATACATTAACCTCTTCTTCGGTATCAACACTTGTGACGCAGTTGTCAACGTAGAAACTGTGAAGTAGCTTTTCTACACACTGTTTTGTTTCTTGTGTGACCCCAAGACTAGATATCTTACCCTCTAAATGGTATTTTATAACAGCGCCCAATAGAAATGGACTACATGCAACGCCAAACACTATCCTGCAGTGCCAGCAACATTTCAATTTTCCATCTGCATTCTTCCACAGGAACCGCAGGAAGTCTGTGTCACTTTCTTGTACGCCATCAAAAAACACGTTTAATGTCAGAAAATATACCAATCTTATTTAATCTGAAACGTATCAAAATAGGCGGAACCTGAACAATTAAATTTAAACCTTTCTCCAGACCCTTATTAAAAGAAGGAAAGCCCTTTTCATGAGATGAAGCATCAAAAACCGGTCGCACTTTTGTCCTACTGTTTTCCTTGATAACATGGCGATGAGATAATTAATGACCTATTTGTTCTAACGACTCACTTTTACCATCGTATGTTACCTCTTCAATTATCTTTTCTTCCAACCAATCTCTAAATACATTATCATATTCTTCACAATGCCTTTCCTACTTTAATTTTTTACAAATCAAATCTAACCTCTTTTCTGCTAAATTAAGATTAGATTCTAAAACTGGATGACCCTCTATCCAGGGCATATGCACCATACATTTCTTCCCGTCACATCTTGCGAAACTGTATCTAAAAAATGATTCATTACCGATTCCTTCAATTCTAATCTTGATTTATTTTCAGCTGAATCTGTTGTTCCTAGGATGTCAAGATGCCATAGATCTGATATTTTTGCTTCGTGTATAAGTAAATTAGTTACTCCTAATTGTTTATGGCTACATTGCTCAGTATGAATTGAGCCCATTAACGTCCATCCTATTCTTGTTTCTACAGCTACCAAATTATTATCAATTCGTTCTATTTTACCGGTTAGCAGATTACCTAAAATATCTGCTCCCACTAGTAAGGATATTTCCATTTCTTTCCATCGTTGGTCACTTAGATATATACTCTTCTTTCTCAAAACATCTAAATATTTTTTATCGCTTACTTTAGGAAGTGCAGTGCATATTGTCTCCTGCTCTAATATTTCTACGTCACAAGAGAATTCAGTTTGTAAGTTTTGTAGTTTAATTTTATATACGTTATGTGACTGTTGTTTTGTTTTCCAAATAGACTGTGTGAGAACGTCTCCTCCTTGATTTTACTTAACCCTAATTTCTCAACACGTTCTTTCTTTATGTACGATCTTTGTGACCTTGAATCAAGCAACGCTCTGACAATGATCTCTTTACGAGGACCACGAACCTTCACCAATAACGTCTGCAACAGTGTTACCTCATAATAATTATTTTGTGATAGACACATTGTCTGATTTTCAGCTTTTAAATTTTCTCCTTTATTTCCAACTTCTGTTGAGGACTTCTTCTCTTCTTTCCTCGTTTCCGGACACATAACGGCTAAGTGTTTTCGCCTACATATAAAGCATTTTACAAAATTTTTACAATTACGTGCTGAATGACCTTGTTTCAACATTGAAAACAGCATTTGTTTATACTCAATTTTTCTCTCTTTTCTTGAACCGATAACTTGTTAGCGGAGTAACAGTCTTGTGATTTATGTGACGGTTTATCACAAACATGCCGTAATATTACCTACGACTAATGTTGCGGCTGTAGGAACTGATCTTACCTTAGTCTTAGACAATCTTATTTCTTCATCTTTCACAAAATTATTGTGAGCGAGTGATACTCTCTTCACATTCTACTTCATGTTTTAAAACGTCATAAGTTTCTTTAACGGTTTATATTCCTCTTCTTGATCTTTATCCTCTTCGTAAGTTGTTTTCTTTCCCATACTTTCATAATTTCCTCCGGAAGTGCAGATTCTACTAAGGGGTACAAGAAATAAGCAGAATTATCTACTGTCACCCCTAAAGATTCGAGTGATTTGAGTTGAGTTTCTAATTTGTCAAACAGCTCTTCTAGGTTAGCACATCTCTTTTTATTGAGCTGTTCGAACACTACATTTAATAATTCTCGTATATAAAACTCTTTCAACAGATCGTCTCGCCCAAATTTTCGCTTCATTCGCTCGACTGCCACTTCATAATTTTCCGCCGACGGAGGAAATCTTTGGAGAAATATACGAGCCTTAGAGCCTTCTTTCGTACTCTGAATTAAGTATTGGAATTTATCTTCTTTAAGAAGCTCTTCATCACCGTGTATACGTTTATATTGGGCCCTAAATCCTATCCACTCTTTTATTTCTCCACTAAATTTATTCAGCTCGAATTTACGTAAACGTAAACATTTTTTATTAGTGGAGCTAACTGATCTGATTTTAAACACGATTTTTCCTTTTGAATTTTTTTTTTTTCTATGAGATTTTTTAAAGTTATAAATCTGTCTTGATAGACTTCTACTGTATCACACTTTTCACTTGTTTGTTCATCAGTAACGTCTGGTATAGTAAATAAAAGTTCTCTTACCTTATGACCTAATGTAAATAATTCATTAGCCCTGTTTTCTAACTTCTTCAATTCCACTTGCAAATATTCATCTTTCTTTTGTTCTAATAATCTTTCAATTTCATTCGCTGACCGCGTGAACAGCCTTCTCCATTGTGATCTTTCCTTTTTTAATATTACAAGCGGAGCCAAATGGTTTGAGGGAGTATTTTTACTCACATAGGGTGAAACTTCCCTATGTTTCTAGAGACGGATATTCTGTCGGAGAACCTCTTCAAGTCCAACCAGCGCATCCTCGTCGCGGCTCTGCCTACATCTGCGCTCCACTTTTGTGGAATCGTGGATGGCCAAGCTGGTGGGCGAACGCAGAGGGTAGCCTTCGGGCTGTTTGGAAACTTAGCACACTCCCACGTACCTCAGCTACAATTACAGACTAACAAGTGCAGCGGTGCCCCGTCAGGAGTGTGAGTTGGTAGAAACTTTTCTGCCCTCTTTTTGGATCGCCACAAATTATGTGCGGCCTGAATCTCTTGCAGCGAATTCTTTTGCTGCGGACCCTCTGTGGGGGTTCATACTGCATCACTTACACGTAAACGCCTTAACATCGTACACCTACACAATTACATTCCTACACGCCAATGGCACGTGCTGGTGCCACCCACATGTTTGCCGTGTGTGGATATCTGTGTCGTGGGGAAAGGAAGTCCTGGTGGTTGAGGACGCAGGTTCTCGCTGGAGGCAAGTTCCCTCGGCGTGCCTTGCAGTCCAACACACCACTTTGGTTCCTGACTCCACTAAACAGGCGGCCAGAGCCTAACCCAGCTCTGGTCAATCGGCTAGCGTAAAGAACGCATGGGTGAGCTCCCGGGTATTGTGGGCCATGGCTCACAATCCCTGGGCGCTATATCTCTAGGGTAGCTCTGGCGCTTCTTCAAAGCGTCCCAAATTGTGAGGCTCCGTGGAGGGTGGAGAGCTCTGGAGATGAATTTTTAATTTTATTTATTATATGTTTTTAACTTTAAATTCGTCAGCCGGGGGCCCCTTAGAGGAGGGGGCCACCGGTGGTGGGGGTAATTCCTCTGTACATCCAGAGTCGGGTGACCAGGGCCTGGATGCACTAATGGGTGGGAATCTGGAAAAATATCCAGAGGCAGGGAAGGCTTGCTTCTGGAGGAGAACGTGTCAGGAGGAGCCGCGGAGGACTTGTCCTCCTGCGGCGATTTCTGAAACGTGGTCAAAGGAAAAAGGAGAGATATGTAAGGCAGGTATTTTTATTTATTTATTTTTATTTATTTATTTATTTATTTATTTTATTTATTTATTTATATTTATTTATTTATTTATTTATTTATTTATTATTTATTTATTTATTTATTATTATTATTTATTTATTTTTTGTTCCTGCCTGCTATCAAGTATGTCAGAAGTTCCATTTCTTACATTAGTTGACTTACACTATGATTGACAGGGTAGAAATGGTTCAGGATAACTTGCAGCATAGCAAAGATGCAACGGCTAATTTGTGCCGCTCTATTGCTGGGTTGCATACATATTTTACACTTATCCAAGAACCCTATGCTTATAAAGGATTGGTTCGAGGTTTGAGTGCGGTCAATGGCAGGCTGTTTGTTGCGGATGGCGGGGACACTCCTAGAGCATGTATTTGCGTTAGTAGAGATGTCGGCGCCGTTCTGCTCAGACAGTTTTGCTCTAGGGATCTGGTGGCGGTGAGGGTTGCTCTGGGGATTGGTGGCCGATGTCTTGATGTGGTGGTGGCCTCGGCCTATTTCCCCTATGATCATCCCTCTCCTCCTCCGCAGGAATTAGTAGATTTGGTACGGTTTACGGAGTCCAGCAACACACCTATAATTATAGGTTGTGATGCAAATGCACATCATGTTGTCTGGGGCAGCAGCGACATCAATACTAGGGGTCGTGCGGTCATGGACTTCTTGATGGGTACTGAGCTGGACCTTGTGAATAGGGGTTCTGAACCCACTTTTGTAACTAGGATTAGAAGACAAGTTATTGACATTACTCTTGCTCTTAGGAATATTAGTAAACTGATTAGAGATTGGAGGGTAAGTTCGGAAGCTTCTATTTCTGATCACAGGATTATTAGGTTTAGTCTGGGGATTGATCCAATCACCATGGCTACCTATAGGAACCCCAGAAGAGCGGATTGGAATTCTTATTCTAGACTTCTAGGAGATAGAATGATTTTCCAGTCAAGTGCTCTTGGTGATATTACTGAATTGGAAAGAGAGGCTGGTATTCTACATGAACACATTAAGTCTTCATTCGAAGAGACCTGTCCTCCCAAGTTGGTTAGTGGTAGTAGGAACCCCTGGTGGTCATTTTCGTTAGAAAAGCTAAGAAGACAAGTTAGGGGCTCTTACAGGAAGGCTGTCCTAACCGATTCTTCGGAATCATGGGATAGTTACAATAGTCTTAAAAAAGCATATAAATATGCTTTAAGGAAAGCTAAGAGAAACTCTTGGAGATCGTTTTGCGAGGGTCTAAATTCGACTCAAGAGACATCTAGGCTGATACGGATTCTTGGTAAGGATAAGGATTGTCAGTTGGGTACTTTAAGATATCCTGACGGTTCCTTTACAGGAGGAGAAATGGAGACATTACAGCTCTTGCTTAATACCCGTTTCCCGGATAACATAAACATAAATAGCACTGCTTCGCCTGCGGTTGGTGGAAGGAAGCTAGAACCTAGTGACCTGGCTACCGTGGACGAGGTAGTTACTGTGGATAGAGTGGTTTGGGCAGTGCAAAGTTTCTCACCATTTAAGTCCCCTGGTCCTGATGGAGTTTATCCCTGTCAGTTACAAAATGGTGGAGATGCACTGATGAAAGTGTTGATGAGGATTTTTAAAAGTTGTTTAATATTTGGTTATGTGCCAACATTTTGGAGGGAAGTTAGGGTGGTCTTTATTCCTAAACCAGAAAGAAGTGACTACTCTGACCCTAAGGCATTTAGACCTATAAGTCTTATGTCTTTCCTTCTAAAAACTATGGAAAGGTTGGTGGATAGGTATATTACTGATAGTCCTTTGAAGGATCATCCACTCCATCCAAACCAACATGCTTATACAGTAGGAAAATCGAAAGAAGTGACTATTATGGCATTTAGGCCTATAAGTCTTATGTCATTCTTCCTAAAAACTTTGGAAAGGTTGGTGAACAGGTTCATGATGATCCTTTGAAGGATAATTCATTCCATCCAAACCAACATGCATATACTATAGGAAAATCGACGGAGACTGCTTTGCATTGTCTGGTCGGTAGGATAGAATCTGCACTAGAGACAAAGGAATATGCCTTAGGGTGCTTCTTTGATGTTGAAGGGGCATTTGACAGAGTATCGTTTGATGCTCTTGAAGATTCCCTAGGTCGAAAAGGTATACAACCAGTTTTAATTAACTGGATAGGTATTTATTTAAGGAGTAGAGTTATACAGGCTTCTATAGGTATGCGCACTGTGGTTGTGGGAGCGGGGAGAGGGTGTCCTCAAGGTGGTTGTCTCTCACCAAAGCTATGGTGTGCTGTCATGGATGAACTGTTAACCAGGATGAATTCATCGGGATTCTATGTACAGGCATATGCCGATGATGGTGTTATTTTATTGATGGGGCGATGTCTGACTACTATCTCAGACTTAATGCAAAGTGCCCTCAGCATGGTATATGATTGGACTCAGGATAAGGGTCTTTCAATTAATCCCAGTAAGACCCAGGTGATTTTATTTACTAGTAGGACGAAGATCGTAGGATTAAAACCTCCTAGGTTATTAGGAACTTCTGTTCAGATTTGCAAATCGGTGAAGTTTCTTGGGGTGGTTCTTGATAGTACATTAAACTGGTCGGAACATGTTAAGGCACAGCATCAAAAGGCAATTATTTCCTTTCGGCAATGTCGAAGAATCGTAGGTAAAAATTGGGGGAATACTCCCAAGATGATGTTTTGGATTTATGGTATGGTTTTAAACCTAGGTTGTTTATGCGGCTGTGGTCTGGTGGCGTCGCATTGAGATAAGATCCGCTAGACTGCTGCTTGAGGATATTCAACGCTTGGCTTGTCTGGCGGTGACCGGTGCGATGCGGACCACGCCTACAGCTGCAATGAAGACTTTATTGGAAATCCCACCGCTCTTTGTGGAGGTGAAAACTATAGCAATGAAAGCCTGTTATAGAATTAAACATGCAGGTTTTTGGCAGGGTAAGCGATATGGTCACTCTACCATTCATCGCGAGATGCTTTTGAAGGTTCCTGTTACAGGTTTTCCCTGTTTGCATTCTTACAGTGTCAGGTTACCTTCTAGGGAAGATTGGTCAAGATTGGGTCCGTCTGGCATGATACCTGATAATTACTTCCGGTGCTACATGAACGGTTCCAGAATGGATGGTTGGTCTGGAGCTCTTAGATGGATTAGATCCGGGTCTGGATTTTTGTTATAGACCCGGTTTGTTGTTGTTTTTCTTGGGGTAGCTATATGGGCCCAGTGAGGCTTTGGATAGAGGATGTGGGGGGTTTCCCTCCCCACAGACAAATAATAATAATATTACAAACTGTGCACTCATTTTCCTGTTTTCCCCACAAGGGATGCCACTATGTTAAATATGAAAACTCCGGAAGCCAATGAGTACACAGGGGGGGGGGGACAAATTATATCTTTAAGTTATTTTTTAAAAACAACGTGTATTACACATAAAACAACAACTACTAGCTCCAACCTTTAAAAAACTGTTATCTGGCAAGGTTATTTCTCCCAACAAGAGCTTTCCTAACATTGTACCCAACTCCTGGATATTCTCCTTGACAATTCCTGAAGAAAGAATCAAACTTGTCCGAAATGTTGATTCAAAATAAACGATAAAAAAAACTTCCCAACTTTTTAACAAATGCCAAATTAACCTATTATTTACAATGATATCCTGCTTCGATCGGTTTCTAGCGCCCGACCATTTTCAGGATGCTTTCTTGAAAGAAAATCTCCAGCACTGTGAACCCAAAGATTAGCTTTCCAATTTTTACTTACGATGACCGGCAGCTCTGTTTAATCCGATGGAAATCCAATCCTGATGTCATAACTAAAGGTGAAAGCGGTAAGAATGTCACGACTAAGTTCTTTTTTTCCCACCTCATCCTCCGCAACAGCCCATAGAGAGCTCTGGTCCTGCAAGACTGTTACCTGAGAGCCTTGGTGAGCTACCAACTGCTTTGTCAATTTAGGATGCTGATTGATGACGTTACAAGGATATTCATGCTTACATTTGTAGAGGGACTGTCTATAAAGCTAAATCAAAAGTAGATTTTCTGTGGTTACCTTGAGATACTAATGCTCCCATATAGAATCTGGACGTAAAGTGTAAGTGTGAGGGAATGTCTGTGCCTGGAGATGGTGAACCAGAGGTTTCCCTAATGTTTGGGGGGTTTCAGTGCTAATTATGTTTCTTAGATTGCAGGTGGCTACGCTACTTCCTACTACAGGTAGGATATCCTCCTGGTAAGGATTTAAGTGTTTTTGTGGAAAATATTATTATTGACATGAACGGAGCATCCATATTTTGACGGAGAATGTTGCATTTGAAACCTTTTTTTTTATTGTTAGGAGGTTTGAATGTTTTTTTGGAGTTTTTTGAATCTCCTGGTCTTCAGTCTAAGGTGCAGTGCATTTTGATGATATTTCCGTAATGTTTGCTTGTAGACTTCTGAACAATTTATTACGAGCATTGAGCATTATCTACAACAATTCACGATTGTGTCGATGGGCGAACACATGTTACTCCGTTGAACCAGATTTAACAAGTCTGATGAAAACCAGCCGAGATCCAGCACAACTGTTGTGGGCGTGGCATGGTTGGCGGTCTACAACTGGACGGACCACTTTTCAAATCTATCCATCGCTCATCACTGTACAGAATCAAGCGGCACAAAATAATGGTTATACAATTTTTACCAACTTCTATGTATTTGAAACTTGTTACTCCATTTAATTCTAGAATGATTCTTCCATTTGTTGAACAGGCTATAAGAATATGGGCGAGTGCTGGCGAGAAGAACTGGAAATTGAGAATCTTGAATTATTGGTTGAAAAACTGTACAGAGATATAGCACCATTTCATAAACTGTTACATGCTTATGTCAGACATCATTTAAACTCGTTCTATGGTGAAAGCAATGTAGCAAAAATGGAACCAATCCCTGCTCATCTGTTAGGTAAGGCCTTATTAAATATACTGTAGAAGAATTGTAATTCAATTACATTTTTAATCTGGAGTATTAATTGAATGGTGATAATTTCACTTGTACGAGGGAACAATAGGATACAACAAAAAGGAAGATAAACAGTGAATGGGTATAATTGAATTGCGTTCAATAGATTGAGTGTTGAAGGCTGTGTTATTGTACGTGTGTAGGATGGACCATGATCACTGTTGCAGTGGTGGTCCAGAGAGTCTGTATTCTAGTGGGCAGATTAGCTCTAATGAAAATATAACACTTCTCTTAACTCCATGCCATCTGATCCGACTTTATTTAATTTCCTACTTAAATAACCTACCTAAAACCCCTTTATAACCTACTCAGTTTTATTTTTACAGTCGTGGAGGGGGGGAACACGTCACTGATTGTTTTCTTTTACTTTTGTTTTTGTAAACTTTCCCAGGAAATTGTGGATTTGTAAAAATTAACTTGTCATTCTAGAAATAAATTCTGCAAAAAGGAAATTAAAAAGAAACTGAACAGCCCCTATATAGAGATTTGAAAGATAGACAATATAAATTCAAACAATGACGACACATATTACATATTAAATTCTCATTAATATTTAATAGATGGTAGAACAATACATGAAATCCGACTTTCGACGGAAATCTAAAGTAACCCTTCCCCCGAATCCTCTAAAATCATTAGGTTCTTGGAAACAAAATTCTCTCAAAAATGATAGAAAAAAAAAGTTCAGGAAATTCACACTTCCGTTCAATTGATTTCTTTCAAACTTGGTGCAGGTAACTGCACTTACTATACATACACTAATCCTTTTCATTAAACTTTATATATACTTATTTATATAAAGTGTTCCCCGCATTTCCTATCCCCCCCCCCCACATTGAAATACCATGATAAGACACATAGCATCATAACTTACACTATGTAACACCTCTACTAAAAAACTTATTTTAAAATTGCCTTTCATCAGACATTTATTATATATTAATAGTTAAATTTAACCATTATTTATACTAATTCTTTTCTGCTGTAATACATGCGATACACTACTTCTATAACAGTATAACTTCCCACATACATCAATCAGTGCAGTGTGTGATATAAAACATATACCTAGTTGAAGTTATCTCTCTACACGAATTGATCGACAATGGATAAAAATGCGAAATCAGTCAGAACCGAAACAATAAATGCTACGTCGAATAAAATCATAGATGTTATCGAGCATAGCGGACCCAACCACATATTCAATAATTATTTTAATATTGAAAATGTTTTATGAGAGGTGATTTTATAAAGATCGTGATGACATCTTCCCGAATGTGCGCCGAAATTTACGGAGACAATCGAACCAGTTACCTACATTAATATTGTTCGGTCGGCTTCCTTTGAGGGATTAACTCTGCCTCGATATTTTTAGCTTGGTAATTTTTCGTCATCATATTTCCCACGCCTTCTCGCCTTATGTTTGTCATACGCCTACTTCCGTCCGCGCGTACGTACGCCCTAATCTCCTTAGTGCTCTTTGACACTCATTTCCGCCACTAATGGTTTCTGAGAAACGTAGTTATTGCCTTCCCCAAACTTCTGCATCTCCCCTCTTCTATCCCTCTTCCTATTTCACCATTTGGCCACATCGTGTTTCCCCCTACTTCCTATGTCGGCCAGCCCCCTTTTTTCGTCCTCTCTTGCTCACTTGCTCCTTATACCTCGCCTAGTGAACGTGTAGTTACCGCTTCCTTCTAGTGCCAGTGCCTTTACTTCACCTTAATAATTTATTCGCCGTATTCGTCGTGTTCAAATTAATTATTTACTGTCTCCGTGATACACAAGAATCTTCTTTCCTCGCCATCAGTGAAGAATCACTCACCTTCCGCGCCTGGGTTCTTCTAGTACCATCAGCCACTTCACACGCTTCTACGAAGCACTCTAACCCCCCTTCCTCCCTCCTCAAATCTTTCTTTCGCCAAACTACACACATACATACGCACACCTGCACTCACACTGATTCACACACATACCCACCTCCTGCTTCTTCAGTCCGCCTATCACTTCAGCGTCAAGCCTTCAACTCATCACTCACCGTCAGCTAAGGGTAAGTCTCATTTTCATTTCTTTCCACTGTTGTTTCATTCCGCTTCTTGGCGTACGCTCGCCACCGCACCTTGGGTGTCTGCCGCGCAGACATTTTGGTCCTCCAGGCCGGATTACAACTTCCAGTATTTCGCCTCCCGCGACTGCGGGCCAATATGCCCCCCAAAAAGGTACCTTCTCCCGCGCCTGTCCACCTCTCCGCCATATATTTTCATCGCCTTGTGAAAGACGCCTCCCAGGCTCTGCAAGGCCACTTGGATGACCTTCTTCAACGGCGAAAGGATGGGGCGCTATCCGAGTCCTACGCGCTGAGCCTGCAGGACCTCGTGGAGGAAGAGTTCTCCGCCTTCCTGACCCATATGGAACCCTATTTGCTCGCCAAGAAGCTCCCGGAAGACCTCTCCGAGGAGGTCCTATTGACTTCGCGACAGAACGTGCGCCTCCTATACACACCATTCGCCATCTCCTCTCTGAGGTTCTCGTTCCTCCCGCTTCACCGTCCGCTTCCACATCTGCCGCCTTCCCCGCCTCTCGCCACCCGTCCATTTCCGTCCCCACCTTTAGCGGGGACATTTGCCGGTGGTCGGAGTTCCGAGACCTGTTTCAGTCCCTTGTTATTAATCAAGCGGACTTTTCAGATATAGAGCGTCTTCACTACCTCCACGGCGTGCTGACCGGCCCAGCCAAGGCGGTCATCGCCAACATTCCCCTACAGGGGGCCAATTCCAGCATGCGTGGAAGACGCTCTGCGCCAGCTACGACAATCGCCGCCAGCTCGCGGAATCCATGTTCCGCCGCGTTCTGGACGCTCCTCCTCAACCGCCTTCCCCCTCCGCTGATTACTTCGAGCAGTTGCTGGCCGGCCCTTTGGCGGCGGCCCAATCCATCCTTGACATCGCCGCTCCCGATCTCGCCTCCTTTCTCCTATTCTCGCTCCTCTCGCGCCACTTGGATCCTCATACTCGAAATTGACCACGTGAATACCGAATTCCCCACCGTTTCCCATATCATCACCTTCCTCCGGAGTCGCTTTCATGCCCTCCGCTTCCTCCCGACCCCTTCCCGTCGGGCACCACCCCTTGCCACCACCCGCGCCCCCAGCTTCGCAGCTTCGCTCGCCCCCACTCGCCTCCTAAGTCCCAGACACGCCCCCTCTCCCCTCGGTCTTCTCCCGCGCCAACCGCGGCCCCCTCTCGGGACACCATTGCACTGGCCCCGTCCTATCGGCCTACCTCGCCTTCTCCGAAATGTGCCTTCTGTCACGCCCCCGGACATACTATCCGCCAGTGTGGGGAATTCAAGACGATGCCCGTCTCTCAGCGGCGAGTGTTCGTCACTGACAATCGCATCTGTCGAAATTGCCTGTCCAGCGGCCACATTCATGACAGATGCCGGTCTGAGCAGACGTGCCACATGTGCCACCGCCGCCACCACACTATTCTGCATCTGCCCTCTCAAAGCCGCCAGCCTCTCCAGCCCCAGTCGCCCGCGCCACCCACTCCCCGCCAACCGTCGCCTCCAACCTCTCCTTCTCTGCGTCGTCAAGAAGTGGGAGATACTACATCTCGTGCGCCTTCGCCTCCCTCTCTCCGATGGGCCGACTGCCCATCGCCCCCTATTGACTCTCCGACAGATCGCTCCGCCCCCCCCACTCGCGGGCGCGTTCGCTCTCGTCTCCCCTCTTCCCCAACTCTTCCTCCCGAAGGCTGACTGTCTCTGGCGTCACATGCCTCCCGCTGCCCGCGCCCCACGCCTGTATTAATGCCTACTGCCCGCCTGCGCCTCGAAAACCCTCCTTATTACTACATTGGTCGCGCCCTTCTGGATTCCGGTAGCCATCTCTCGGTCATCACCCGCGCCTGCGCTCAGCGCCTTCGCCTACCTCTTCAGCGCGTGGAGTCCAGGATCTCCACCTTGGGTTCCAATGCTTCCACCACCTCGCATCACCGCGCTACCGTCTGCATGCTGCATCGCGGAGACCCTCCTCGTCTCTCCATCTCGGCGCTCGTGCTTGAACGCATCATCCCCCAACACCCTGCCAAGCCCTACCGGACAACTGGGATCGTCTGGAGCACCTTCAACTGGCTGATCGTCGCTTCAATGCACCTGGGGATATTGACGTCCTTCTCGGGAATGACGTTCTCCCTTATCTTCTCCTTCCGGGCAAGCGTCCGCCAACCCTGCGTACTCCTGCCGCCTTTCACACCACGCTCGGTTGGATCCTGTATGGACCTTATCGCCCTCTCTCGCAGACGAAACGAGTGCGGTTTACGGCTTCCACCCGCGACAATGAGCGTCCCCGTTCTCGCCTGCCGCGCCTGTGCCTTACGCCACCGCCTCCAAGCGCCACACCGCCCTCTTTTGAGTGCCCGTCGCAAAATGCGCTTTTTATTTCTCATAAATTTGACCAATATTGGAGGATCAGAAATCGGTGAACTTCTCTTTAAAGAAATTTTCCAACAACCAGCTATCAAATTAAAGCCAACAGCATCTTTAAAATGGAAATTACCAGCAGTAAGAAAAAGTAAGAATGTTTTTAGCGAATGATCTGTAAACATGAGTAAGTATGAACAAAATATCTGAAAATCAAAAATCGCAAGAAGTTCAAACTTGATATTCATTCTTTTTAAATCGGTCCCGGCATGAAGGTTTCCCTTAAAATCCGATGGAATAGGAATTACGACTTTAGCGGATATTTTTTTTTTTAATTTTAATTTTTTTTTTCGTGTTAGGGAAGCCGTACTGGACTCCCACGTGGAGGACCCGGGTTCGAGTCCAGCTGTGCTACCCTTAGATTTTTTCTTTCTATGAGTCACTACTGCTCACAGTGTTGTCTGTAACGAGAGAACACTGTCCGGAGGCCAGTAATGCACTGAGAAGGTTCCGGGCGCCAATGGCCATAGATGTTGATGCGCCTTAAATAAAAAAAAATTCAAGATTTTTCTCAATATGCAATGTTTTTTTCTTTAATCACTTTTATTTGTAACATTTTTCTGGGAAAATTGGATTTTCCAGGAATTCTGAGTTGTTAGCCTTATATCTATGATGTCATTTCATGAGAATGGTGATTCATCACCTGGTGGGAGATAAGGGAACTAAATATTTATAAAATTCCAAATGTTAATAAAATTGCTCACTTAGGAACTGTGAATGCAAAACACGAAAATTTGCAATGGTTTCAATTTACCCCTTTTACGTACCCCATGTCTGGAACCATACGATCGTGTTGAATTGTGCTTTTTGTTCAATCCCTTCAAATTTGTTTCTATGCTACAGAGAGAGAGACTTCTTAATAGAAATATCTCTCTGTTATTTTTTTTCAATAAAAATAATACTAATATATAACAAATAAGTAATCAGTTTTTTTTTTTTTTTTTACAGGAAACATGTGGTCACAAAGTTGGGAAAACATTCAAGACATCTTGCCGATTATACAAATTAATTTCGACAGAATATTAAAAAAGAATGTAAACAATATCAGTGATTTAATAAAGCTGGCTGAAGATTTTTATAAATCTTTAGGATTTCCAAAAATGTCGAAGAAATTTTGGCGATATTCACAGATTGCCAAGAGAAGTAATGATAGTTCTTGCCATGGCACCGCTGCGAACATGTTCAATGGAGATGATTTTAGGTATTTTGTGCAGTTTTATAGGCTATATGACGGTTTTTGTTTTTATTTAATGATAATTGTACGTGAGCTGATTTTATTAATGAAATATCACTTTTCATAGGATGCTTCTATGCGCAAAAATTACTTGGGAAGATTTATATGTTATACACCATGAAATGGGACATATTCATTACTTTAGTTCTTACAAGGAGCAACCAGCCATCTTTAAGGTTATGCTTTTAATGCTTCTGAAGTTTAAAAATCCAGAAAGTTTGAAGAAAAAAAAATTCTTTCTCTTACAATAGTAAAATGATTGACAACATTGACGTATTTATAGTTTGAATTATTACATAAATTATAGTCACCTAACTAGTACCGGCTCTAGAATTCTTGCCACCCCGTGCAATCTATTACCTGCCGTCCCAACCTCAAATTATCCTTAGGAATTTTGGAAACCATTATGTTCAACATTACTTTCATGACCATTAATTTTAAAAACAGTACCATTAATAATAATTCACTGCTAAAGTGATTGAAACACTGTATATTCATAAAAAAAAAAACCATCGACTTCATCAATTGACTATTAAAAGAAATGTAGTTATATGCTATTATTTGCATGTGTAGAGTGATATTCATTTATGAAATAATTATTATTATATTTTTATTTCTTATTTATTTTTTACTTTTTCGTTTTCATTTTGGCCGCCCCGTGCAGCTGCACGGAGTGCACCGCCTTCCAAATTCAAAAGTATATTAATGTAGGTAACTGGTTCGACAGTCTCCGTAAATGTTCGGCACACATTCGGGAAGATGTCATCACGATCTTTATCAAATGACCCCTCATAAATCATTTTCAATATTAAAATAATTATTGAATATGTGGTTGGTGCTGCTATGCTGAATAACATCTATGATTGCAGCATTTATTTTTTTTTTCTGGTTTCGGATTTTCATCCATCGTCAGATAAGGTTTACGATCAATTCGTGTAGAGAGATAACTTCAACTAGGTATATGTTTTATATCACACACTGCACTGATTGATGTATGTGGGAAGTTAATGTTATAGAAGTAGTGTATCGCATGTATTACAGCAGAATATAGTGCTGGATTGGTTAGCAAACATGGCCTAATGGTTACTTGAAAATGACTTCATAATAGCCAATGTAGACAATGCATACACGAAATCCCAATAACTTTGAAACCCAAATTGCAGATGTGATAGACTTTTTTCTTATGTCTGATAGTTAAAATTCGAAATTGAATGAAAATCGTTGGAGGCGTTTTAGAGAAAATATCTGGGAACTTAGAAAATTTTTCCCTCAAAATTCGGATTACTGGTAAACTGATTTTATTCAAAACTAGAAATTCTCGCAATGCAATCAGATGGGGGTTCCATTCATTATACAGATTAATATTACACAGATGGTGGAACCATTCATTGCAGTGAAGTGGAACTTTAGAGGAAAGGACCCACAGAACACTCCAGAACTAAATTTTCCTGGCAAAATGTTTGAAATAAAAGTGACAAGCCATTATGTAACTTGTTAGTATGAAAAGAAAATCGTTACACCCATTTTCGAGAAAATCGCACAAAAATGGAAAAATTACATTCTGTAAATCTATAGCATTTTTAATCGATTTTTACTTTCTCTTACTAAGAGGAAGTATTGAGATCGTTCCAGATTTTCGAAATTGAGTTTTCCCCCGAAAATACATTTTTTTGGGTCCCATTAATACTAAACAAATGTTTTTAGCGAATTGTATGTATGTGGGTAATAGAATATCTCAAAAATGAAAAGTCGCAGAAAACCCCAAACTTGGAATTCCGTTTAGGTATTTCGAGCACAATCAGACAATTTGACTCATTACTATACTTCCTTTACTAGGAGTAAGAGAAAGTAAAAATTATAATTTTGAAGTAAATTTATCTCTTAAGTAATTTGACTGTAGTAAGAGAGAGTCATGTCAGTGTTTCATACCAGATTTTTTTTTTTAAAGAATGTGATCTGGGTTAAAAGTTTGACAAGGTTTAATTTGATTTCTGAGAATGGGCATCAACATTGTCAAGTTTTACAGATGTTATCCAGCATTGCGGACCCATCCTCATATTCAGTTTTACAGATGAGTTAATACATTCATATCGTTGACATGTTTTCTTTTTGTTTGCAGGATGGTGCAAATTCTGCATTTCAAGAAGCAATAGGCGATATAATAATGATATCAGTTGAATCCCCAAAACATTTACACAGAATTGGTATCTTAGAGAAAGAGCCCAATGAAGGTACACATCACACAGTAATAATAATAATAGTTACGTAATAATAAATTAGGTAATGGGTTGGTTCCAGCTTATTTTTCTATTTGTTTCTGTCTACATTTTGTGTATGATGTTAAATCTAGTAAATCCTAACTAACCCTGGTCCAGTTGTAGAAAACCAGCATGATATACGATTTTCTATTACTTCATTCTGATATTTCTAATTGACATATTAGAATACTGCATAGCAACACTTGCTCCCTTTGAAAGAACTCATTTACCAGGGATCGACATCCAAGCATATTTCGGGAATAAGAAAATGCTTTACCGGAAACAGATGAAATAGCGGCCTGTGAGTCCATAAAAATTATCACCTCCAGAGTACAGAGCCTTCTAGCGCGAGCTCAAGTCTTCTTTCGAAAAAAAAGGAAAAATACATTCAATAATGTTGTACCTCCAGTTGAGGTATTTTGATCCAGAACTTCCTGAAGGATCCTCTCTGTTGAAGCCAAATAGAATTTACAAGTTTGAGCATCCTGCGATTTTTTTTGCGTTTTATAGAATCTCAAAACTTGTATTTCCGGTGAAATCACACTTTCGAAAAGCTGACATGATCGCTATACTTTCTCTTACCACAAGTAATGGAGAAGTAAAAATGGGCTGCATGAACAGACTTTTCTATTTAGTTATATTTGTCACAATAAATGTGCTTTTTAAGTCGCGCATTGACTTACCTCTTAATCTTTCCTGTACACTAGAGTTGCATAGAATCCTAAGAACTCCTGTTTTGCAAAATTGTCCATGGTCTATTGGAAGCATTTCGGATCATTTTTCTGATCATTCTATGGCTCTATACATCATATGTATATATATAATGCTAACTTTTCACAGATTTAAAAATCTCCTTACTACTTCATCAAGCTTTAAAAAAGATACCACAATTACCATTTGGCTTGGTCATGGATAAATGGCGTTGGAATGTAATGGCTTCAAAAATTATACCTGAAAACTATAATAAATACTGGTGGCATTACAGGACAGTTTACGAAGGAATTCAACCACCTGTTCCCAGAGGAAAATATGATTTTGATGGGGCCTCTAAATTTCATATAGCTGACAATACACCATATATCAGGTAACTTATCAATGTTCAGGTAGAAGTGGACTGAAAGCCATTTTGGTCTTGCTCAACCCAAAGATAAAACTGTATTTCCTCGTACAACTATTTTATATAGCTGACATTACAGTATACATTAGGTAACATCAATATTCAGGTAGAAGTGAACTGAAAGCCATTTTGGTTTTAGTCAACCCAAAGATAAAACTGTATTTCCTCGTTCTACTATTCCATCAGGAGCTATCTGCTAGATATGTTACTAAGTAGTACATCATTTTTACTTTCTCTTACTCCTAGTGAGAGGAAATATTGTAATCGTGTCAAATTTTTTTAGATATTATCTGAGTGAATTTCTACAATTTCAACTGTTTGATGAACTCTGTTCGATAACTTATGAAGATAAAAATTTCCCAGCTATGACGTTGAGTGAATGTGATCTCTATGGTTCAAGAAAAGCTGGTGAAAAACTAAGGTTAATTTTTTTTCCAAGATTTATCCATTTCCATTAATGTTTTACATTCGTCAAGAAAAAACCGATGTGTAAAAAATATATGCATACGACTTTCTCTTAATCCATTATAATTTAATCAAGACATTTTCTTTTAATTTGCAACTTTACAATATTTTCCGGTATTTTATCCGTCGTAGCAAACTTAGTTTTGTTCCTGACCGGTTTCGGACTTTCATTCATCGTCAGAGCAAATTCACCAAATTCGTGTTGAGAGTTCACTTCAATGAAATGTTTCACTAGATACACACTTGTTGGTTACAGTATTTAGTACAGTAACCAGGGTGGTGAGGATTTTACTTGTATACCTGAGGGGCCTTTGTCGAGCGCTCTATATCAAAACTAAGTAAACTTGGGCGATTTTAAATTTAAATAACTGGCGGACATCCAATACCTTCCTAAAATCAATTTTTCAAATAAAAATGATAGGTATTTATGTGTATAGATAGTATACGAAGTTTAAAGAAAATCGGAGCCGTTTTCGAAAAAAATCATGAAAACTCAGTAAAGTCTTACTTCCGGTTGACAAATATTGCCTGAAGCCTTTGACTGATGCGGTGGTACTAGCCAAACCGAATACCAAGTCTGAGCTTCAGACACACTTGCTTGGCATTTTTTGAATTGTTCAACTCAGTCGTAGAAGTTTCGTACAAACTTGCAGCACATCCACTGCTTAAGCACTCGAGAGAGTATCCGGTTTCATACGGTTTCGCATCACCCTAAGAAACCAGAAGTCCTATCATTGAACTCTATTTCCAAAATGCTGGTTTTCTGCATAACTTACCATTGTTGAATGAGTAACAGTGGTTATGTTATAACAAGTGCCAAACAGCTGTTTTAAACTGGTGATACCGTGTTGATGTAACTGATGAAACTGAAAATATCGTGTTGATATTCTCTTACTAACAGTTTCTTTTACAAGATACTCGTGAATTTTGTGGTGTATTGTTAATGTGTTTAAAATTGAGGCAGTTTAAAAAACAAGTAATTTTTTTTTAATTACTAAGTTGCTCTTATAATTTCATCAAAGTATAAAAAAGAAAAGAAAATAAGATTATTCTTTCATTTTGAATTGTAAATAATTTATGTACATATATTTACATAATATTTAACTAGCAAGTTGCAATTCATTAAATTTAAAAACAAAAATAAATGAACAAAACCAAAATTAGGAAACTGATGTCAGAAGGCTCCAGTCGGCCATGGTATGAGTTGCTGAATGAATTTACATCCAATAAAAATAAAGGAAAGATATCTTCAGCTTCAATGCTCAAATATTTTGCACCCCTCATCGAATGGTTAGAACATCAAATAAAAAGACATAATATACCAATTGGATGGTGATGTAATTATTTTAAATAAAATAATTTCGAAATTTTAATTAGAAAACAGTAAAAAAAAAAAGAAGAAAAAAGTATATTAAAAATAATTTACAGGTATTTAAAATTTGCTATTCATTACTTTTTTTAAACTTGTTTTTGTTTTTTAAATTTAAAAAACTATTTAATATCATTTTTGTGTTCATTAATGCAGGTACCAAGGCCTTCATTTGTGAAGATATCAAATTCAACTCTACTTAGAAGCGCCATTTTCACATCATCCAATAGAATTTCTGTAGCTGGCCTTTGGACAGAATAAAAAATATAAAAAAAAGTTAAATAATAGTTTTTTTTCTTTCCTTAAATATACACAATTATATTTAAATTAAAAGCATCTAATATTTCAATAGAGTTTACTCCTTTTTTTACTTTCTCTAATAATAACTTTCACTTACTCCTAGAAAGAGAAAATATTGTAATAGTATCAACTTTTCGATATCGAGTTTTAAGAAAATAATCGATGCAATCTGGCAAATTGGTAAAAAAAAAGAGATGATTGTCGTAATTGGAACCCTTTAATTTTGGATCTCTTCAGACGTGGCCAATTTTGGCTGGGTGGTTAGTTGGTCGCTTTGGCCGTGTAATAGTGTTGTAACGCGCCCTGCTTTAATTAGTTATTTTCGTACATCCTCTTAAAATTATTTAAATTTAAGGAAAACAATATTTTTTCAAGGAAAAAATCTAATACGATTTTTACCTAAAATTAAATGTGCATAAAAATATCACATTGTAAACAAACAAACAAAAATCTGTTTGAATCATTCAAAAACTTTTTCTTACTGCAATTAAAAAAATCATAACTAACAATTTTTTCAAATTTGGAGCTTTTACTCAAAATTTAGTTGCTAAAAAAATGAATACAGTGCAGGTGGAATGCATGTTCTGATCGGCACCGGAGTGTGATAACATCTATTAAGATCAAACCCAATAACAATCTAAATGTTTCAAATGAAACTGTCAGTTTATGTCTTTAGGGTAAGTATTCCAAGATAAAGAAAATTGTTAAGCAGCATTCCAGAAAATTCCAAAAAAATCAAAACATACGTTGTAATTTCGCAATGGTTAACCGTTTTATTCAAATTTGATATTCCAACAATGCTTTCAATTTCCTTAATTGTATACAGAACCATGCTAGGACAATGAAGCGGCACTTTAGAAGAATGCTTAATGCAACTATCTTACCACCCTCCAAAAATCAATTTCCTGTTTCAAACACAAGAGATAAGTATTTTTGTGCAGTAGTATAATTGTGTATTCTTATGAAATTAAAAAAAAAAAATTGTTGGAGGCGTTTACGAAAAGAAAACACGTTCTGAGGTTCCCTGAATCCAAAAAAGTAGATTTTACTTTTTCTTTCACTTTCTTGGGATTTTCTCAAAAATGGTTAAAAAGATTTTCTTTAAACATGAAATATCAATTACTTATATTGAGAGCTATAATTTTTATTTGAAACATTTCCCTGGGAAAATTCATTTAGTGAAGGGGAGGGGTATGTTTACTTTTTCATTTTATTTCACAATGCTATATCATCTAAATAACATTAATTAGAAATATATATGTTGCCAAAATTCCGAGTTCGAAGAAAATCGGTTGACCGGAAGTGGGTTTTTACTGAACAATTTTTTTCAATGTTTTTTACCATAAAAACACTAACGGATTTCTTTAAATCTGGTACATTAACTATGAATACAGAGACCTATCACTTTTGTTTAAAACTTTGTTCCGACAAAATCCATTTAAACAAGTTTTGAGTGGGGAAGAGCGTATGATTTCATCAAAAATGTCATTTTATTAGGTTTAGTTTCTCCAATTAATTTTATGTTTATTTAAAGTAGTTTTGTATCTATCCAATTTAATTGTTGTTTTATAATTTAAATCTACGTTTCCACATTCTATTTCTTTTTCTAACCAATAATTGGATTAATTTTGAAGGGGTATTGGAGGTCTGTCAGTTAGATTAAATTTAAATTGTAATGTTGTAATTTTAAAGAAAATTTCTTAATTAAAGTAGGAGAAAGTAGTTTGTGACTCACACCAGTTTTTATTGTGTTTAATTAGATTAAATGTTCATTGAAGGATCTGAATAAAAAAAAATTTAGTGTGAAATATTCAAACGACTTTCTCTTACTCCAATTAACGAAGTCGGTAGTTTTTCGGTCTCTACTATATAATGATTCTTCTTATTATAATTGATTTGTTTAATTGCACTAATAATAATTAGTTCGATTCCTTCTTTTATACTGTTGCGAGCAACCAGATTTTGATTGATTCTCTTGCGCAGATTTCCATGTTTATAGTACTCTCTCAATACTTTGTGGGCTTACTACAAATAATTAAGGACAATATAATGAAAGCTAAATTTTGAACTGAACAGACGTGCTTGTTTCAGCTCAGTGTTTTCTGTTTCTAAAAGTGGCTAAACGTGGTCTTTTTTTACCGTTTTTTTTCGTGTGTGTTAAAAAAAGTGTGAGGAACACTTTAAGCTGTAAGTTAATTGAAGTGTAAGTTAATTGAATTCACAATCTTCAATTGAAATATCAATAATTTAATAATTGTTGTAATTATTGAAGATTTTAGCTTTACCAGAAGTAGTGGGGTAAAGTGTGTAACTGGAGTAGTGGGGCGTGTAAGGGACAGTTTGAGGGCCACGCCCACCGTCATTTCTTATCTGGTGCATAAGCGGATTAGACATTCTAAAGGTAATAAATTTAATTTTGCTAATATATTTCTATTAAAATGGATGCAGCGTTATTAGAGAAATTATTTGAAAAATTCAAACTTGAAATGAAGGAAGATATGAAGGGAATTATAAAAGAAGAAATTAGTAGTTTGAATTTTCCGGCATTTCGGGAAGAACAAAGGAAACAAGTTGAAGAGTTAAAAAAAGAAAATTGTGAACTTAAGGAGATGATATTAAGACAACGGAAAATTATGGAAGTTAATTTCAGGAGAAATAATGTCATTCTATTTGGAATAGAAGAGGTAAAAGACGAAACCTTTGAGGTTTTAGAAAGCAACGTAATAGATTTGTTTAATAAGGTTTTAAATGTCAATATCCAAAAATCTGATCTGAATTATGTAAAAAGGCTTGGTCAGTTCAAACAGAGGGCTAGGCCAGTTGTCGTTTCTTTTGTGGCTAATATTCAAAAGAATAATGTGTTGCGGAATTCCGCTAAATTAAAAGGAAGTAAAATTGTAGTTACGGAGGATTATGATAAGGAAACGCAAGCACTTCGGAAACAGCTAATAAAAGTTCATATCGCAATGAGGCAACTAGGGAGGTCAAGTCAGTTGAGAAGAAATGGATTAATTATTGATGGAAAATTCACTCATTATGCTGACCTAATTAAGGAAAATGAAATGAAAATAGGTTCAGACAAATTGAATGAGAAATCTAAAGAGGATAATGTGGATGTGATTGGAGGTGAGGAGCAAATGAAAAAAAGAAGAAGAGTAAGGATTTCGACGAGTGAGGGCCAGCGGGAACTAGGTGCACAGCATCTTTTTCGTCCAAGGAGCGATTCCTCATCATCCGTGTCCAGTAAGGCTTGAAGTGGATCATCATACGAATAATGTAAATACGAATATATTAGCTTACAATATTGCAGGTCTTAAAAGTAAAATATTTAATTTAGAGTTTAAGGAATTTTTGTTAAAACATGAAGTTTTCTTTCTTTTCGAAACTTATATTATTGAGGAAAATTATTTTTTTAAATTTAAAGAATTATTTACGGAATACGAATTAAAATGGATTCCTGCAGTAAAAGCGCATAGTATGGGTAGAGCAAGTGGTGGTAGTTTTTACGGTATAAGAAAAGATAAAGTGAATAAAAATATTGTACAGTTTTTTAATTTAGAGCAGGAAGTAGTGATTAAAGTAAATCATATTGTTGAGGGAGATTATTACTATATTGTACCTGTTTATTTGAATTGTAATAGTTGGTTACAAGATTTTCAAAGTTTACAATACTTAATTTCGAAACATGCTAGTCAAAAATTTAAAATAATAGGGGATTTGAATGGCAGAGTGGGTGGCTTACAGAAAATACCGCATTATCTAATAGGTGGTTTAAAGCATTTGAATTCTAAAAGAACATCAAAAGATAAGCTAGTCAAAAGACAAGGTACTAATGGGAAAAATTTATTATCTTTTCTAGATGATTATAATTTGGTTTTATTGAATGGACGGTCGCAAGGTGATACTGAGGGTGAATTCACTTTTATTGCGGAAAGAGGTTCGTCAGTTATTGATTTATGTGCTGTTTCAGTGAATCTACTCTCAAGTGTAGTTTGTTTTAAAGTATGTGATGAAATATTCTCTGATCATTACCCCATTGTGTTGACTGTTAGTAGTCAGGTAAATGCAATTAATGATACGCTGCCGTTACTGCCTAAGTTAAAATGGGAAAAGGAAAATAAAAAAGATTACCATTTTGTATTAAAAGAAAAAGTAAGTGAAATAGAAGATTTATCAAATTTGAATTGTTATGATTTAATAAATATGATTATGGATTTTAATAGCAAATATGAAGATGTATGTAACAAAGGTAAACATTATGTCAGTAAACAAGAATAGTTCGATAGTGAATGTTTTAAAGTTCGTAAACAAGTATTGTGTTTATTAAATTTGTTTAGAAAGACAAATTCTTTTGTAATTAAATCTTCCTATCTAAAAGCTAATAAAAGATACAAATATATTTGTGGTAAAAAGAAAAAACTATTTTCCATTGACATAACCAAGAAACTGGAATGTGTAAGCGATGCCAAACAATTCTGGAAATTAGTTCGTGTTTTTAAAAGGAAGAATATTCAGTGCGACAGATCTATCGCTATAAATGAATGGTATTTGCACTTTAAGAATATGTCAAATGCGTCTTTACTTTGTCAGAGAATAAGTTATGCTGAGCCCTATGTGACGGATGAATATTTAGACGCCCCGTTTTCGCTTTTTGAGTTGTCTGCGGTTCTTAACAAGGCCAAAAATAACAAAGCACCCGGTACTGATAGAGTACCATATGAATTTTTTACGAACGCTCCTGAACAATTTTTGGAAGTGTTGTTACTTGTATATAATAGAATATATTCCACAGGGGAAGTTCCCAATAGCTTTAAAGATGCTATTATCTTTCCCCTTTTTAAAAAGGGAAATATAAGTGACGTCACGAATTATAGGGGTATATCTTTTGGGAACGCGATTGGAAAGATATTCACTGGGTTACTGTTGCAGCGACTTACTACATGGGTAGAGCAAAAAAACATTCTTGGAGAATTTCAAGCTGGTTACAGAACATCGTATTCTACCGTGGACAACATAATCACTTTACTTAGTGCCATAAAAATTAAATTAAAAGTAAAACGACAAAAAATATACGCGTTTTTTGTTGATTTTAAATCTGCCTTCGACCGTATAGATCGTCATGCGCTCTGGTATAAACTCTTTGAATTAGGCACTTCAACTAAAATGGTAAAAATAATAAAAAGTATTTATACTGGAACTAACGCGTCCGTGTGGTGCAATAATGGGTTATCGGAGAGTTTTCCTGTTAATACTGGTGTGAAACAAGGTTGTTTACTAAGCCCCTTATTATTCTCACTTTTTGTAAACAATATTGGCGATAGTTTAAATGGCGGTATTAACATACAAGGTAATTGAATAAAGTTACTAGCGTTCGCAGACGACTTCGTATTGCTGTCATCAGAGAGAGTGACTCTTCAGTCTATGATTAATGCGTTAGATGAGTATTGCCAAAAGTGGAATCTGGAAGTCAACTTAAATAAATCGAAAATAATTATTTTCAGAAATGGTGGGCGGCTTGCTGCGAATGAAAAGTGGCGGTATAGGGGTGAAGAAGTGGAGGTGGTGAATAGTTATAAGTATTTGGGTGTAACGCTAACGTCAAACTTATCTTTAAACCAACACTTTAACGACAAATTGTCTAAAGCTAAATTCTCTTTAAATGTTTTCAGTAATATAATTTATAATAAAAGTATTTCATTCAAACCAAAATTAAAGATATTTAATTCAGTGTCAAAGGCCATTCTCTGTTATGGAGCACAGGTTTGGGGATTTACGATGTATGAGAGTATTGAAATGTTTCTGAGATATTTTGTTAAAAAAGCATTAAGCCTACCAATCAACACGCCTAATTATATTTTATATCTAGAAACTAATCTCTACCCAATATATGTTCACACCCTCAAACTACATCTGAAATATATTCTTAGGTGCTTGAATCTTCCGTCACATAGGTACCCATATATTGTTGCGAAAGAAATCATTAAACAGAATTTGTTTTGGTATAAGGAATGGGAAAAATTATCTTCCACGTACGATGTAAATTTAATAGGTTTAGTGAACAACCAGATAAAAGTGGATACTGTAATAAAGAAAATTATGGAGAAATTAAATGCTAAGTATCATTTAATGAAGTTCAATAGTGAACATCATTTATGGTACAAACAATTAGAATCCAATAGTAATGACTACGTTTACAATGAAGTGGGCACATCCATTGTAAGTTGGATATTTAAGATAAGATGTGAGCTGTTAAACTTAAATAAATATAACTTTAAACAAGAAATTAAGTTGTGTTCACTTTGCAATTGTAAAGAGGAAGAAGATGTTTATCATTTTATATGTAAATGTCCCATTTTAACTGAGTTTAGGATAAGGTATTTGCATAAAACATCGTTAACAATGATAGAATTTAAAGAGCGTTTAAACTCCAATAAATGGAACGATTTAATAAGTTATTGCAAGCACGCATGGCAGTATCGGAAATTTCTGGTACAAGAATTTAATTACTGATGGTTATTTCATTTTTCTTATTTATTATTAACACAGTATAGTACAGTGTTATTCATAACTTTTGGTAAAGAATTAATTTTTGTTTTTGTTTTATCTATTTTGTTTATTTACTGATTTCATTGATAGTTTCTGGTGAAGATTTAATTTATATTTTTGTTTTGATACTCTATATATATGTACACACTTTTTTTTTTTTTATAATTATTATTATTTATTTCTATTATTTATCTATTTTTTGTTATTTTATTTAAGTAAGGCTACTCCTCAGACGGTTTGTAAAAACCATGAGTATAGTCGGTTGTAATGAATTGTAATTTCTTCTTTTTGTTTTTCTTTTTACTATTGGAAATAAAGACTTATTATTATTATTATTAATGAAAGCTAAAAACTCTAGGTCTAACAAAAGTTTTTTGACGGAAAATGAGTTCTTTATGAAAGCAAAAAATTTTTCAAATAATAGCGATACATATGCAGCACGAATTCTAAGTATGATGAAAACCGTTGTAACCGTTTTCGAGAAAATTCCCCCCAAAAAACTCAGAAAAACCTATTCTAAAAAGTTGCAATTCCGGTTAACCGAATTTCTTCAAATTTGGAATTCTATGAGTGTTTCGAGTACTAATATTATGTAAATGAAATAAAATAAAAACATTTATTATACTGAAGAAGTGGTACATTGGAGTTTAGAGAAATCATGACGCTACTGTTCTCCTAAAATTTCCTCAAAAAAATCAATTTCCCAGGGAAAATATTTCAAATAAACGTGACTGGTACTATGTGTGTTTATAGTATACGCAATTCAAAGAAAATCGGTGGAGTCGTTTTTGAGAAAGTTCTATAAACTGAATAAAACATTCACTAAAAGCACTTCCGGTTAATGGATTTTGTCCGAAATCTTCGTGTCTGATCCGGTGATAGTACCTAAAAGGATTACCAAGTTAATGCTTCCTGCGAGTTTTGCTTTTGAAATATTCTGTTAAAACACACACATACAGACAGACAGTTCGCTGATAATATTTTTCTCATTTTCAGGGGTCCCCAAAATATGTATTCCCGGTGAAAGGTCAATTTCGAAAATCTGGCATGATCAAATACTTCTTCTTACGAAGAGTAAGAGATAGTAAAAAAAAATCAAGAGATTGTGATCCCAGCCGATGGTCAAGCCAAGTCAGCTCATAGGTAGCCAGTTCGAAAGTGTTTTGGGAATGCCGTTCAAGCGACTTTGACAGAAATAACAGAAATAAACATACCATCGTTGGAATGCCAATGTTGGTAGGGAAAAAATTACAATTACTCCCCTCTGTGATAAACGACCAGTCTTTCCAAGGAAGCCAAGTCAGTATTATTTTGGAAAATCTAATTTTGGTACCTGAAGTAGGCTCGGACATTCTGGGCAACTAGGACCGAAAAAAGTTCTGAAGCATGGAAGTTCAATGATGCACAAGTTAACGGAATTGATCACGATCATGTACACCTGATGAACAATCTAATACTTTATAGGGTCGGCAGAGTTGGTTACCATTATAAACTGCAGAAACCGCAGAGCCCACTGCTTTTAATAAAGCAGCCTATAAAATAAACGTTTCTGCAACGATTTCGCACTTACCTGTCCACCTGTCGTGGAAAGGTTCAATTAGGAACCTGATTTCGGTGTGAGTAAATAACTTTCAGGCGACAGGGTCAGCATTAAAAAAGAAGCCAACAGAATAATGAAGTTCTATAAAGGAATGTATACAGATTTACAGGATACAAAATAGTCAATTTCCTGGTAACTGATTTGCCGGATTAACCCGCACTTGCCGTAACCCCTACTTCGCCCCTACAGAACAATGGGTTAACTTCTCAACATTCTAGGAGATGGGAAAATATATTCAAATGATATATCAATGTGTAGAGTTCGCAATTAGCTGTTGATGTAAGATCTTGTTTTCCCAAGGAATAAGGTGCATTACACCTTGCACATCAACTGGTGCACAGCTGAAGATACTCTGCAACGTCTGAAGCACCGCTTTCATATCTATTTCGGATTTCATGACCTGACATGATAATATAGAAGGTGTATCCTACTCTAAAACCCAATAAGTACCGAGGCTATCTAGTCCATGAGGACGTTTACTGCAGTCTCCTCATCTTCGCACAGAATCTGCCGGCGCTATCGTGTCCAGCATTTCAGTACCTCTCAGCATAACCTGCTCTTTTCGGCTGAGGCTGATATAATACCCGAGATATTTTTCCAATCATTGTAGCCCAGAAGTGTTTTAGCCTGCTTCAGGGTCCTCCTGAGAAATGCTCTATTGCTTTTTGGTCTAAGCTCTTCTTGGAGAGGTTAGTTGCTTAGCTTACAAAAGGATTTCGTCCTCTATGAAGAGAAAAGCTGCATCTTTCCTTGCCAGATTTCGCCTATCTCGTAGCCTACATAACAATATGCTCTGGAATCCAAAAATGGGCAACTTATTTGATCTTAGGAAACGAGCTATTTGAAATCCTAAAGGATCAAAAACTACCGACTTGGATTTTATATTAATTTCCTCAATGGTTAAGACGCTTTTCCTTTATTATCGTCTTATAATAAATGAATGAAAAATGACTCATTCTTTAGTTTTACGAAATGAGTGGATGAATAATGCCCTCCGCTAAAGATTCTAAAGTTCTAACCAAAAGGAGTTAATGGGGTCATAATACATGAATTTTATACCTACATAGCACCAGTTCTCATACAGCTGGCACTCAGCGACCTACGAAATAAATCGTCGGCCACCGAATGAAATAGTGATACCAGCACCCGTTCCACAGCCGGATACACAACACCAGGTGTGAGTTCTTCTTCATAAAAATGTATACCTATATTATCACAGCTTTTAAAAAGATAATCACCAATATCTTGGTATTTCTTTTCTAATGGAAAGTAAAGTCGATCTTCTCTTGTGGACTGGGTTTTTATAATTTTTTCCGTTTCTGTTCAAAGAAAACAAAATTTATTAGTTTTTCTTTTACATCAATTAGATTATTATAATTAAGTGGACTTCCGTCTTACCAATTTCATAATCTACATCAATGTCTACGTCTTTTTCATCTACATGCTCATTATTTGACAATATGGAACTTAAATCGGCAACAGTAAATGAAAATGAAGTATCTTTATTTACAATGGAAAGATTATTGCACCCTGCAAAAAAAAAGGACGAACAAATCAAATATTTTTAAACTCAAAAAAAGCTATTTTCAAATAGAACAGTAAAATAACCTACTAAGTGATAACCCTAACGGAGTGAACCCTCGAAGTCTTGCCCAATCAATTATCTGCAATGTTGACCACGGCTTCAAATGAGGGCACACTCTTCCAACTAGACGTTTTATTTTTTTAGCTCGCATCCACTGTATGTATAGGAGACAAAACAAATATATCAGGCAAAATAAAAAAAATTTTTTAAGTTTCAAATCAATGAACGTAAAGCATAGAAAAAGCTTAATGAAAGAAACAAAGCATGCTACCTCCAACTTTTTTTGAACAGTGTCCAAAAAAGAAGCGTTACGTCCTCATAATCTTCTGCATTGCTGTCAATGATATGGAGTAACACATCTGGTTTCTCCACATGTCACATTAGTTTATCAAATTGTTTATTATATAATATATACAGGGCCAAATAAATGAAAGAGAAAGTGAGAGGCAAAAAATAAAAGGTGTACAAGTGTAATAATTTTTTTAATTTTATAAAGGTGCGGTCGTGGCTAATTTTGGCTTACTCCCGAACCCCCCTACCCGGAGGTGGTTACCTTTTACTGACGAGATCTTCAAAATGATGTATAATATGGAAAGCCGTAATTCTATATTCCTTCTAAAACAGATTTAGTGATTTAAAACATCATTTATGGTAACCACCAAAGGAAATAGAATAACAATATAGATACTAAATCAGACCATAGTAGAACAGGTCTTTATCACTTTAACAGACTTAAGTACAACCTCTAAACACATAGATACAGCTTACAAGTACAACACTAAGTCAGCCACATAACAGGTCACATAATTCACCAAAATTTGCTACATTAACCAAGCAATGTTTCAGGAAGAAAACGGATGAAGCAATCAAACGTATACAATAATAAATCGAAAAAACCTGCAGCACTCAATTTGAGTCCTTTATCTCGAAAGAACAGAGAAGAAAGAAGTGGAAGAGGCTCGTCGAGTCTTGTAGGAAATAAATAATCAGCTGTGCTAGTTGAGAATAAACAAAATTAAAATCATATCTTTAATGAAACTGTCAACATTTCTCTTATTATAATTGATTTATTTATACGATTATAACCACCCGAATACAAACAACAGGCACAATATATACAAAAAGCGTGCAAATCTTAACCTACGCTATTGATGTATGTATTATTGGAAGATCCTTCGAGGCTATGACAGACGCATTCACCTCGCTAGACGCAGCAGTAATGAGAAGGGACTTGAGGTCAATCAAGAAAAGACTAAGTACATGACTACCGATACCCGTGAGATTGGCCCAACCATTCATATCGTTAGGTACAACTTTGAAAAAGTAAAAGCGTTTAAGTATTTAGGATCGGTGGTAACGTAGATAGTGACATACACCAGGAGATAGCACAGAGGCTGAAAGCGGCGAATAAGTGCTACTATGGACTTCTGAACTGTATGAAGAGCCGTTTGCTACCGCGTTCTACAAGCTGCTTCTCTACAAAGTTCTCATACGACCTGTGGGTCAGAAACATGGTCAATGACTAAAGCCATGGAAAGAAAACTATTAGTTTTCGAGAGAAAAGTACTCCGGAGGATATATGGACCAGTCAAAAAGAACAATGGAGAATAAGGCACAACCATGAGCTGGCCAACTAATATAAAGAGCCGGATGTGGTCAAATGTATTCGCTTAGCAAGACTTAGATGGGCGGGCTATGTTTTACGAATGGATGAGACCTCACCGCCAAAGAAGCTCTTTAGCGTAGAACCAGCCGGTAAAAGGAAAGTGGGAAGACCAAAATTGCTGGATGGTGTGAGTGGCAACACCAGATCCCTGGGTATCAGGAATTGGTGGGCGTCGCACGGGACAGTCAGGAGTGGAGGGCAATTCTTGAGGCAGCCAGGAACCAGTAATGGATTGCTGAGCTCGGGATGATAATGATGATGATACGATTATAATAACATCTTCAAACTTGGAATTCTGACAATAGATTCATAATAATACCGTATAGACGATAGAATAGCCTAATATATTGAAAATGGCACTTTAGAGGTGAGCCTAACGTCATCCTTCCCCCAGGACACACTACATGAATTTTCCGGGAAAGATGTTTGAAATAAATTTTGTAAGCTCAACATTTAGTCTCTTTTAGTCAATAACCAAGCTTGAAGAAAATCGTAAAAAAAAAAAAACTGAAAAATCTGTTCAGTAAAGTGGTAGTATTTCCGGTCGACCGAACTTTTTTGTGCTCCCCCCATCCCGCAGGGAAATGGTAAAAGAAATATCAAGATTCAGCTTTGTCACCAATTTCTAAAAACATTTTTTCCGATTCAGAAGACCTCGAAATATGTGTATATTCTATTAAGGCGGTAAGAGCATGTAAAACGTTTTTAGGCCATTTGATTGAAATATCTGATCGAAAGGAATATATGCATCAATGTTGTCAACGAAAGAAACCGTGGGAACAGCAAGAGCTTAAACAGTAATTTAAATTAGTTTTAAAATGGTTTTCAATTCAGGCCTTAAAATTATAATGAGATGTTTATATTATTATTGTTAGATGGCAATGGCCAGAAGAGATTTAAAGAAAAAAGAATTCTTTGTTGCTCTACGTTTCGGGTACCATTGGTGCCCTTCTTCAGGAGTGTGCAAAATTCATTAGCTAAAATTTTTCCACAAAAATAAAAGACAAATTCTTGGTTATTGGTTATCCCATTTGTGAATATGTTAGTTTTTTTTAAATTTGTAATTTCAACCACATAACAATTCTTTATTGTATTTTCGCAAGTTATACGTTTATAACAAACATACAATTTGAATTCGAAATTGGTAACACAAATACAAACACTATATTAAACTAGGTAACTGGTTCCACTGCTCCGTAAATGTTCGGCACTTATTCGGGAAGATATCATCACGATTTTTGTCAAATAACCTCCCATAGAACATTTTCAATGTTAAAAAACATTCTCTGTAGTGTATCATGAAAATTCCAAATTTTCTTTTAATTTTTCAATGAAGTTATGAATTTTATTCGCTGAAAAAATGGCAGGCAGGGAGTGATGTAAAATATGTCTTTTATTAAACATTAATAGTTTTTTTATAACTGCGAATGTTTTACTATTAATTATTTAAATAACTTGAGGTTTATTATGGACATCAAAACTCATGACATTTTGTTGAAATCCGAGTCGAACAAATGCGTTTTCAGGATCTCTGACCCGGTATTATCAGAGTTCTGCGCAGCTAAGAAAGCTACACTGAACATATGAACATATGTGTATTCTCAATTTCCTCTGATCCTCTAGTTTTTTTACTTATCTTCAAATTCCTCTTAATTCAGTGACATTTAAGAATGTATCTCCAATACTGTAGTTTAGTCATTAGAGACTTCATCTTGAACTTCTAGGATATAAAATATAGGAAGTAAGGGGGGTGTGACCATAGTTTCACTTTAAGCGTTGATTCGAGCTTTTCTCTAAACTTGTTCTTAAAGAAATAGACCAAACGGCGGCCCATTTAAGGATACTTTTTGCATCACCACAAATAAATAGAGGTCTTACACGAAATTCCATAGCCTCGTTGCAGAGATAATATAATCTTTTGTAATGAAGGGGGAAAATAAATATTTCCAAAAAGTTGGATAAATTCTGGAACAACGGCATTAGAGAAAAAGGGAAACTGGGAAGAATATCTCTTTAAACAACAATATTATTTTACAACAGAAAAAGAAGTTTCTGTAATTCAAGGAAATCAGTTTTCACGAACATCTTAGGGTCACACGTCTCTTTTGTAAACTACCGGTTGGTTTCTTGGCATTTATTATTTCAAAATAACAATTGCAAATGACAAAAAATAAGTTTTAAATATATTTTTTTCGATTATTTCTAATAAATAAAATCTATATATTTTACTTATTTAATTATTATCATTATTATTTTTTTTTTGAGAGCAATACTTTGTCTTTTAGTTTGTTTTCTAGTTTGACTACTCACTTCTGCTGCTCGTTGTTTGGCAAGTGGCCACTTCAAAAATGTAACTCGATCAACGGCACAGTAAGGGTGTTTAGTTTTGTAGTATTCAATCCCTGCCTTCCCATTTACTAAAGGAAATTGTTTAATTAACCAGTTTACAGCAAATTCAACATGTTCTCTCGGACACCTCTTTACCAATTCCCTATAAAAATAGTTTATAATTAACTTCTTTTTTTCTTTTTTTTGAGAAATTTTATATTTTTTCATTCTTTTAGTAATCGCGTTTGGAGTCTGTTCAAAATATAAATAATGAAAAATTAGCCAGACTTCTTTTTAGATCCTCAAGTTATGTTTAAAAGAAAGTCCAAAAGGGAAGACATAAAACACAGAAAATGAAGATCTGTCCAGTATGGAAGAAATATGAAAGAAAACCAAGCATTTTCACGAATTATCATTATATAATAATAACTCAATTTAGAGAAATAACTAAAAATGAAATTACGAATCAAGCAAAATGTTGGCTGGCTGGGGCCAACAAAGAAGATTTAACTCTCTATCTTTCCTTGACAGAACCTGAGGAAGGACACCAAAAAGGTAGAACAAACTTGTAAAAGTTGACAAGTTTTTTTCTTTGATCCCAGTCAACCAACATTTTACTTGATTTACTAACAACGGTCAAACATAACTATTGTTTATATTGAAATTAAGAATAGATTACCTGTCGCTCAAAATGCCAGAAATAATAGAAACTTCTGGACGGCTAGAGGTTTCTGACTTTTGGCTGGAAATTCCTTTTTTAAGCAGACTTTCTCCAGGTAGTACTTTTCTCTGGAGCATTACATTTCGATTATCTAGTATTAAAGGTGTAGAATTAGTAACTGCAAACAGATTTTTAAAAACAAAATTATTGATTATGAAAGTTTACTTTTATCAAAAATTTTAGATAGATCAATTCAGGAGGAGTATGAAAACAAATCAGACTCACTCAAAAGCTGGGGCAAGATCTGAAAGAAAAATTGTTAAGGAGAAATGTCTGACCTAGGATCGAACATAATGAACGAGCTTTCCAAAAAAAATATTTTAAGGACAAGCAAATATCAGAAAAAAGAAGATTAGGCAAGCCAATATGTTCCTCGGTAGAAATACACTCCGCTTAACATGAAAGAGTGGCAGTAATAATAAGGAGGATAGGCGATTGCTTTCGAGTACGCACTAGACGATTCATTCAAGTAAAGCCCTATAAAAGAAGAAAATTAAGTGATTTGGGAGACTTAATCGGATATTTCCAACGTTATATTAAGTTGTTCACCCTACCAGTGTCACTACAGTTTTTTTTTTAATCTTATTTGTTCTGGAAGAAAAGAGGCACTGTGTATTGACTAGGAAGGAAATGGGCTACCATGCCACTGAATTTAGCGTACCTTACAAGGGCCACTATACCAATTCATTTATTCATCTACATCGGATTGAAAGGAGTGAATCTGGGAACGAGATTGGAGAAGCATTCATTTAAGTAGGAAGCTCTTCTAAGAGAGACTGGGTTGCTTATCCCACAAACAGATCTCCACCAGATTTCCAACATTCTTCATAAATGCTGGATTTCATGGCTGCATCTTTTTCTTGTCAGACTGTCGAATAACTTCATGTCAACATTTCCTGGCAAGCCAAAGAGGGCTTACTTATTATTCCTGCCCTAGCAAAGAGTTTGCTTAGCCAACCCCAAAAAATCAGAAATGGGAAGTCCTTCTGCAGAACCCTCTTAAATCAAATTTAACAAGTGGAACTATTACAAACAATGCTGACTAATACGACACAAATGTATTTAGTTAGTATAACAAGTTGAAAGAATATCATTAAAGTCTTTTTTGAGAAAACGCGAAAAATGGAAAATATTTAGTAAAATAGCGAATTCCAGTAGATGAATTTGAAACACAATTTATTACTTGCTCTTATTCCCAGTAAGAGAAGTGTAGCAATCGTGCCAAATTTTCGAAATTAAGTGTTCACCGTAATTACATGCTTTGAGTTCTCCTGAATCCTTAAACTCAAACTTTGTATTACTACCCTTTTAGGTACTATCAACCGTATTTGACACGAAGATTTCAAACAAAATCTACCAACCGGAAGTGCGCCTTTATAAAATAGGTTTTAGAGTTTGTTTTTTTTTTTTGTGAAGATTCTGGAAAACGGCTACAACGATTTCATTTATACTTTGAATACTGACTGTTCAGAAAAAAGTTCAATAAATTTTGTTTAAAAGATTTTTCCAGGAAAAACTGATCTTTAGGGAGTTGTGAGGAGTTTGCGGCGTTAAATTTCATATTGCTATGAAAGTTGCATTCCTTCAACGCTACTGGACTACACTACTGGACCACAACAAAATTACCACCTAAATCAAGGATGTAAACCCCACACTTCTATATTTATATTAGAGCTTGAAAAAAAATAAAAATTAAAGTTTAAAGAGAATTTGCCAATATTATAATTGTATTAACTGCAGTAAGAGAAGGTCGTGTGAATGTTTCACAGCAGATTTTAATTTTTATAATATAAATAAAAACTTACTTTTAATAATTTGTGAATTATTTGCTGAGCCAGCTGTAGCGGATCTCAAAATGCTAGATTGTTGTAGATGACTTGGTGTTTTCAATAGAATCGGTTTACCTTTTTGTACTACTTTCAATGGCCCAAGTCCACGACCACTCAGATACGGTTCACCATTACTATCAGCCCGTACTGAAGGCACAAATCTATAACTAGGCTGAACGAACACCTTTTTCTCGGCTGGTTCAGTAAATTTCAAAACGGAAACCTCTTGCGGACTCGACGAAACTGTATGATAAAATTTCCGTTTACCAAACATTGGTTGTGATTCTATGATGATTGGTTTTGAACTCGGCGTAAGTTTACAATCAGTAAATGAAGTTCCTGAACGAATCTCTTTCAACTGACCGTTTGGCATTTCTACAAATAATTTTTTTTTCATGAACAGTGGACCGTTAGCATGAGTTTTAATAGATTTTTGGTTGACACTATTAAGATTTGTACTATGGGCACTAGCTAGAATCAACTGTTGCTTTGAATTATACTTATTAAAACTAGTTAGATTATTTTTATTAATAACTGTTTTACCTTTAGCTAAATTTTTGATTTCATTATTATTTTTTAATAAAATAATACTCTCATTTTTACACTTATTATTAGTATTAATATTTACATTACTTAATTTAATTTGATTCAAATTAGTTTTCATTGGCGATATAATTACACTACCTAAACTATTTAAATCTTTAACTAAAATTTTATTATTATTATTACTAGTTTTATTTGTGGTGGTGGTAATTAAATTTTCAGTATTTGTTAGATTATACAAATTTGGTTTATTATTTGAACTAAATGAAATTCTTTTATTAAGGCACACGGTATTATTTTTAATATTTTGTATATTTGTTAATTTATTACTATTTAATTTATCTAAAGGGTTTGTAATATTGTTAACAATCAATTTACCGCACCCATTATTGTTCAATAGATTATAATCACATGGTTTATTGTCATTAAATTTTATAATTTCATTATTTATAGTGATTTCTTGGATAAATGGTATGTTATTTTCCATTTGTTGGTACGACTGAGATTCATCTACTTCTACAGTGTCTACAACTTCTATTGTATTTTCTGATTCTTTCATCATATGTTTTTGTTTTTTTGCCAATTGTTCAAATGACTGTTGTGAAGTTTCACTTTTAATTTCTGAATTCATAAAATTTTCTAAATAATCTTTACAAGTTAAACTATTTTCATTAATACTTTGCCGGCTGGCCACAGTTACCAATTGGTCATCATCCTCTTCCGATTTGATCACAATTTCATCCTGGACAAAATTTAAACATTCAATTGGATTATAGGTTATCTGTGTAGAAGAATCTAAATCATTATTGCTATTAACATCATCACAAGTAATTGAGCTATTATTTTCTGATAGAATATCCTGGGATTGATTATAATATTGCTCAGTAGTTTCAACTTCTATACTAGACGCTACAGAATCGCTAGTCAGATGTTCCGTAAAACTATAATCACTAGAGATGCTGGCCGTTCGTTGTTTTATTATTTCTTCATTTTGTTTCAAGTCTATTTCAGCCATAGCTGAATTTTCCAAAGTATGTACAATATTTTCATGTAAATTTCCCTGAACCATTTCATTTTTACAATTAAAAGATTTTTCCATATCTACAAACCATGTTTTATCCTCAGATTCACTGGTTATTATCGATGTTGAAGCTATATTAAAATCATTATTAACAACTTCTTGTTTTATCGATATATTGCGATCACCATTAGTCATATTCCAGGAGTTCTCATCATCGGCGGATTCTATCGGTAATGATGCAGTGGCCACGCTGTAATCAGTGTCAACAATTTCTTCTTTAATCGATATATCACCACATTCATCATGATTATCGCCTAGTATCTCTGTGATTATCTCATTTGGTATTTCCGTTGGCATAGATATCATTGATAATGATGATGCGCTAAGATAACTGTCGGATAAATCTGTTGCCGATTTGTCGCCTAATACTGAGACTGGTTGTTGTAGTTGTTGTTGGCCAATTATTGGAAATGGTTCAATTATATCGCTGCTAATCATACTGGACCCATTATTATTCTCAGTGCAATATTCATTACAATGTGCCCAAACATCCACTATTGTTTCACATCCTAAAAAAAGTAAAAATAACAATAATTTACACAGTTTACATTTATTACGTGCTATTTACATTATATAAGCTGATATGAATCAAAATTATTTTTATTAAAAGCTCCACAATTGTGTTGCCTACAATATTAAACAATTGGAGAAACCTAAACTACAATAAAATGACCCTTTTGTGGGAAGAAGCTGACCTAGCAGAACTGGAATCTCTTGAAATCAACTCTCTCCGGAGAAAAAAAAATCGGTTTCTACAAATGTTTAGCATTCCAGCTTTAGAGAAACAAGTTAGTGTTATTTATCCACTAAATGGCAGAAAATTAAACGAACAAATAAATAAAGAAGCATTTCCAATTAACCGATTATTTGCACCTTAAAATTAATTTTGTTACCGAGCAGGCATGTCAGACTCGTAACTCAAAGGCCAAATTAACATAAAACAGTAAGTACATCAGATCAAAGCTCGAACTAAAGCTGAAGCGATTTTTTTATTAACATTGACCTTACAAAGTATAACCAAATTACGAAAATACACAAGTTGTACAGTATGTAAGTTATTTTTTTGTTTCATGTTAGGTTATTTAAATAAAATTTTCTTTTGTGTGGGGAGGGGGCAGAAACTTGGCAACGTTTTTTATTAATCTTCAAAATTTGGTTGAATGTTAAGCTGTAATTATTTTTAAAATTGATTCCACCTGTAGTCAGGTAATCTTGGTCTTCCCGGAATTTTATTATTTCTTTAAAATTGAAAATAGTTCGTTGGCACAAACACGTTACCAAATAACTAATATAAGCCTCATTGCAACAAAAAATGCATTATATCGTAAATAAGGAAATCGTAATATATAATTAGATAAACTGTACTAATATATCAGACATATTTTCCGTGGAAACCTGCTTGTTTTTGTGGTCATCGACCGGTTTCGGGCGTTCGCTCATCATCAGAATGTTTTGTTAAAACAGTGCGATAACACAGACTTGCACAGAACAAAGTCAGAGTGTATAAACTGATTTCAAATATCTCTGATGCTTTCCAGCTTGGCAGACCCAGCCGCAACAGGTTGAATCCAAATGCATACAGTTACTTTCTCTTATTGCTGGTAAGAGGAACTATTACGATTGTGTCCAATTTTCGATATTGGGTTTTGACCGGATCTACACGTTTGAGGGCCCCTGATTCAGAAAAAGTAGTTTTAGAGAAATTTTCTCTCTCTCTCTCTCTCTCTCTCTCTCTATAAATCGCAGGAAGTTCAAACTTGATATTTAGTAACAGCATGGGATCCGACAATAAGTTTCTGATCAAACTTGGTCAACCGGAAGTAAGACTTTACTGAATGGATTTTTACTTGCTTTCATTCCTAGTTAGAGGAAGTATTTCGATCGTGCCAGATTTTGGAAATTGAGGTTTTATCGGAAAGACATATTTTGAGGTTTTTGAAGGTGAAAAAAAAAGTTTTTGCGAATGGTCTGTGGGGGTGTATTAGTCAAGGGAATATCTCAACAACAAAAATTTGCAGGTTGACATTCCATTTTAAGTGCAACTTTCCTGACTTTTATTTTTTATATTATGAAGAAATTTGGTGAGGATCTGTCAAGATAAGACCGAACATAATTCATCAACAAATACTTTTATAGTTAATTTTTTTTTTCAACTTTTCGTGATTTTTTCGAGACGGCTCCAACGATTTTCCTTAAACTTGATATACTATCTACACACCCATAAATACCTATTATTAATTTTATTTGTAACATTTTCCCGGTAAAATTATTTTTTGGGTGTTTTGAGTATGTTCTGGGTGATTAGCGTTATGCTTTCCTCTAAAGTACCACTTCATTATCATATTATTTGGTTTTACCATCTATATTATATTAATACACATAAGAAGCATTTATGGCATTCAAAATTAAAAGAAAATCAGTTAACCGGAAGTACGATGTTGTTTTTGAGTGTTTTGGAATACTCTCTAAAACGGTTTCAATGATTTTCTTTCAACTTGGCATGCTTGCTGCCTAGATAAAACGTGTCACTTTTATTTGAAACATGTTTCTGAAAAACATTGATTTTAGAGGGGTTTTAGGGGTCTGTCAGTTAACTTAAATTTAAATTTGCACAAGCTTTCTTGGTTTTGGCATAGAGCGCTCCACATAAGGCCGCTCAGATATACAAGTAAAACCCCCACCATCATTTTTATAGCCAGTTGAACTAACCATTGTAACATTGCAATTTTAAAGAAAATTTCTTGATCAAATTGCATTAATTAGAGTAGGAGTAAATCGTGTGAGTGTTTCACACCAGGGTTTTTTTTTTCAAAATTGGTATAAAGGAGAAGTTAAAATAGGATTTTTTATAATTATCGCTCTTTGTCAGTTGTAACCCAGAATCTTAGCGTGTAATTAATTACTTACTATGTTGTAATAGTCTAACGAGGGCCAAGGCTTGCCAGGCGGCGGTTTTATTGGCGATTTTAATGGCAGTTCACTCACCATTTAGTTCCGACCTTCGCACTATCAAAGTGTTAGAATTCTCATTTTTTTTTCACGATGTAAGGCCAACACCGACCTTACCCTCACGGGAATTAAACCCTGAATTCTCACAACGAAGGTAATTGCGCTTGCCACTACTAAACTAATCGGGGACGGGCTTCCGATATTATGTTATTTCATTTTTCTAATCTGTATCGATATTGAAATGATGGATGATGATATTTTAACATCGAAATGTCCGAACGTTTAGGTAAATAATAATCTAATACAAGAATAGGGGTTTTTTTCGTTCACCTCTGGTGCCTTGCAATTAACTAGAATAAGTTCGTGAGTTCTTATACTTCGGATGGGAAAGAGGGAAAGAGGTTAGGCTGGAGCAACTGTAATATGTAATTTTAATAAAATAAACATATTATCAGCAATAAACTGTGCTCACACTCAGGTGTATTTAATCATTCTTGTTCATAACACTGATTTATTTTATATACTTAATGAACTCACCAAATGTTTCCAGTCCTGAATGAGTTGTGTCCAATTTTAACAAATGTATCACATCTACTGGTTTATCTAAACTATTTACAAAATGTAACTGCACTCTCAGAGGGAATTCGCCCCAACCTCGGCGAGTTAATTTGAACGGTGCGTAACTGAAAGGAAGTAAAAAAAAAATTACTACCTTTAATTCAGAATAAGTTTAAAAATAGAAGAAATAATAAATGTTATGAGGTAGGATTATGAAGTTCAATAAGAGATTATGCTGTTGAATAAGAGACTATTTCTTTGACTGCGGGTATCCCAGCCTAATTACAGGAACAACACATTCAACACTGACATCGCTCAACACTCAGAGCAGAGGTAGGTAATGTGTCTAATTGATTTGGCTTTAGCGCGAGCCCACAGGCAAATTCTAACTCATCACCATTCTCACTTTCACGTTGTACACCTACGACAAATACATTCTACGAACAAGAACTGTATCGAGCGTGACGCAACAGTCTAGACTAGAGTGGGACTGGAGTATAGCCCATGTATTCAGTATATACATGCGCTCAGTATATAATAAGCTGTACTGGCGAGTGATGTTGTTCGTTTAGCTGGATATCCAGGAAGCACGTGAAAACAATCTCGGAGGCAACACTTCCCAAATCGAAGAGCTACTTCTTTAGGTCTGTTAACTGAACAACGCTACATTTAGGGCCTAAAGAAGTGATATATATGCAAACTACTTTGGATTTAGCGTACCCACAAGCAAAACCTGGCTCTCACCACATTTCGCCACTTTTACAGACAATTGCAAGTATGCTGCACCATAAGGAGCCATAAATTCGGCCCCCTGCATGTCTAACTCCACATCTTCGTTATTCCAAACGATAGTATGTATATGCGACATTCTAGTCAAGCCTCAAGAATGATCAAGATAGAAATGTTGATGAATTTTATCCTGGCAATCGTGTATTGCTTTTCATGTTTTAGTATATGGATTGTTATATATTAAAAGACAGGTGAAAGCCAAATCCATGCGTAGATGATCTATTACGTGGCTAGTGAGCTTGCGTGTGTTGGTACACTTCCACTGACTCTGTAGACGCTATGTGTGGTGTCCAAGTGAGCTAGATTCAGACTTTTATCCTGGATACACGATAAAAAAAGACTTGTCCATACTCTTTCCCTGTTATAATATAACGAAAACAAAAAACTACTTTGTTAATAACTTACTCCACAGTAACGACATCATTCGGCTTATAACTGTTATGTAGAAAGAAAGTAACTTTGGAGATTATAGATGTAATTTCAACTTCCTGGTCATGACATTTTACATACACTGTCCATTTATGTGTGGCCATTTTACTCTGATTCGCCTCATCAAATATCCATTTCGAAACATTTCCTATGGTGATTCTGAAAATATCATTAATTAAATTACCTTTCTTTCTCCTGGATTTGTAAGGGAGATGGAAGAAACTTGATAAAAATTTACCTGAATTTTTTCTTCTTAACGTTTCCTCTGGGTTCACTTGATCGCACAATATCTTTATCACGATATTTAGGTGGAATATATCGTGGCATTTTGGAAATTTGATGGTTTTCTATTTTTTCATTGGTATCACAGCCGTTTTGTTTATCGTATACTTTGTTGCTGGTATCAAATTCTGATTTATGTGGTTCTACATCAGTCTGGATATGTCCCTCATTTTTTATATTAAGATTACTACCGCTCGACAGGCACTTCCCATGAAAAGTGTCTTTAACAGCAGGATGTGGTGGTAATTGCAAAATTCCCTATATACAAAATAATAAAGCAATGAGTATGACACTGATATATTTTAATTATATCAAATATGAAAAAAAAAACTAGTTACCTTGTAATTCTGCCTGTAATATTCTGAGACTATACCTTGACGAATTTTTGCAAGATTTTGTCGAGTTTGATAAATTCTATATTCTACAGTTTCTAAATCACATCTACGTATAGTTATTTCTTTTTTAATTTCTCTATCAAGAATACTAGCTAGAACTGTGGATTTCGATTCAGCAACTAAAAAAGTCAGAGCTTGAATGACATATATACTTATATTAAAGAAATATTATCCTAAAATTATGTTATTATTATTACTCGTAAACATATTAGGAAACAATAACATTCTAACAATCATCTAATATAACTTAGAGAGAATTATTTTTGGCAAAGAGAGATTCAAGTTTGTAAACATTCGAAAGTAACACAAGTTTTAACCATCATATTAGAAAATAACTTCTAGTAATTTAGTCTCGAAATAAAATACTTCGGTTATAACATACCCTCTGCCAAAGTAATCTTTTTTGACAGTGACTGTTCATTACACTCGTTTTTATCTTCTCTGGATGCTGGCATTTTCTAATATATTTATGGTAAAATATGAAAAACATTTTCTAACCAATTAAAACATCATGTAAACGACACGAATAAATAATAAATTCACAAAAAAGAAACTTTGTTTTATTACTTTTAGATATACTTTTATTTCGTAACTAATTTTATAATGAAAAACAAGATCTTGAATATGATGGATTTAAAAAAAAATTATTAACCGAAATTACCACCACATAAAAAAATTAATATAACTGACTTTTAATTTATTTATAAACTAAAAAGAAAAAACAAATGATTTAGAATAGTATCGAAATCTGTTTTTAAAAACTTATATAACGATGCGTTGACTAAAGCTAGAAGGTTACTAATGGTCTAACAATAACAAGGATGAAAGGAAAAATTTGGTGCGGTCACTATGTGCGCTCCTAGTGGCGACTGAACTATACAGATTACAAAGAATTCTCAATCTTAGGGCGCCCAGTGCCCTTGATGTAGTGCAATCTGCTCAAAATAATTTGACAAAGATATTTTTTATCGGTATATTTATTGAAACCGGGAACTTACCCACAATATATTGGGTAATGTGACAAAAATAAGACATATATTAATCCTGATCATATACCCAAATTGTAATAATAATAATAATAATACTAATAAACAAATTTGCTGTGAAATATTCACACGACTTTCTCATACTGCAGTTCATTCCTTTTATTTATATGACAAATTTTCTTTAAACTAGGAATTTTTAAATAAATGTTGGGTTGGTAGGTAAAGGAAGCTATTCTTTAAAAAAATAGCAATAAGACGATGGCGTGATATACCACATATCCTAAAAACTGGTGTCGTTAGAGATAAAATCGTATACAATTAACAACTAAACAAGTATAGTGTGTAACAGAAACATTTAATTGAAATAAATTCTCTACACGAACTTGATAACCTTACTTTGATGAGGAATGAAAAAGCGAAACCGGTCAGGAATAATAGAAATATGGATGGTACAACGGATAAAATACCAGATATACAAACAGATTTGTGTGTACATGTACATTATATTACTTGAGAAAGTTTCATTATTTGTATTTATTTTATTTTATCTTTTTAGTTAATCTATTCTAAAAGTTTCACTTAAGATTGTATTTTCGTTTTTGTTCTGTATGTTTCAAATAAGTATATATTTATTTTTGGAAATAGGCAACTTGTCTTGAAAAAATACTTATAACAACGAATAGATATCTATCTAGCTTGATGGAAGTAGTTACTAATCTCAGCTTGTTCTACAATAAACAAGGTCTAAAAAATGCTCTACGATATTTTGGTTTTGATTTATTCTTTATTTATTCCATCCTTGAATATAGTTGTTCACAAATATTGATGTGGCCAAAAAGTTAAAACATATTATAAGGCGAGATTAATCTTTGGGAAGATAGGATCCAGTCTTTAAATTGAATGCCAGATTGTAGCCCTACACGTTCTATTTGAAAACTGGCAGGTAATATTTAGACAACTTTAAACTGAAGAGCTTATTTCCTATTGTTAAAAACGTAAATAAAATCAACCATCGAGCTGAGAATTTCCCCTCACTTCTTGGAGACAGACACCTCAATTCTGAACAGCTTAAAAAGCATTCGTAAATTATTTGTTTATATTAGTTTAAAATTGTTTGTCGTGCCACGGATTGGACACCCCTGGTATAGATGGTAAAACCGTACAGTACACCAAAATGACCCCCTTTTCTTCTCTAACATTACCGATTATGCTTACAAAATTTGAAGTAAATCAGAAGAGGAAAGTCCATTTAGGAATTTGATCTTTCGATTGAAGAGAATTTTAACGATAACGCACCAATTGTGTATACACATACACATAGACACTTTTTCAACCTCAAGCTATCTCAAAAATATGTATATCCTATGATAACTCATGTTCAGAAAGTCGATAGATCGCTATACTTCCTTTTATGGCAATGATAATATGTTAGAAGACATAGGTATGTATAAAGAAGAGAGTATAAGAAAACTGACAAAACTAAACCGAGAAATCTCAGAATTATTTTAAATTGACAATTATGTCAAAAGTATTACCAATTTACTTACAAACATTTCAATTTATTTAACTGATTACTTATCTAATCTAACCTTTCGCTCTTCACCTAAATTGGTTTTCGTAAACTATAAGGAAGCGTAAATTCAGTTTCTAAATTTATTTTTCGCTATGAATGAACCCTTTAATCTGTTATTCGACCATATTAGAGTTCATAGAGCAAGCTCCTAAATTTAAGAAGTACAAAATACTCTAACAGATGAGCATCTACTAGCTCTTATTCTTATAAAATGTAGGTTGTATTCGCCTAAATATGTTGAATATATTGATACTTTTTTAATTCTTACCAATTGGAATACATAATTAAATAATTCAGCATTGAATATTTATTCAATATTCTTCATATCATCCATTTTACTCATATCTTTGTTGATATTAATCCTAAGAAAAAAATTGTATTGACCATATTTGCAGAGACTTAAATTTACTAGAATTTATGTTCAATGTAAATTTTTTGATAGAACAATGTGTAAAGAAGGTATTGGTGAATACTTACCAGCTAGATGAAAAACGCCTAAATTTTGTGATGTTTTCTTCGTTAAATATCAATCATTACTGCTTTTCCTCCCATATAGAGAATGTAACAAAATAAAGTTTTTCAATAATAATGAAACAGCTTTTGGTACGTTTTCAAATTTAACCAGAATGCAGACGCTATTAAAAATTTTGTTTACAAAATTGTCGCTAGAGTAAAAAACGGTGTCCTGGTTAATATGTTGTATGTATATTGCCGTTGAAGTTCAGAACAAACCAGTATTGAGCTCTTTTTTATAAAGCTTATGAAAAGATGACTAAATTTATAGCCATTAAATATTTAAAGCAGTAAATCATGTTAGTATCCGAATTATGGATACATTATAGAAAGAACTCGGGATTTTTCATTTCTGGTAAATGAAGATACAGGTGGCTATTTTTGAAACTATTTATATGTTAGCCTAACATCTTCTGCGCTCTGTAGGCAAGTTTTGAAACTAATTATTTCAACTTGGAACACGGCTTTTAGCAAAAATAAAAGCGGAATTTTCGTTTTTTGAAAATCTTTTGATCTCATAAATAAATCAAGAAATGTGGGTAACGTGTTTTATTTTGACAACGTGATCTCTTTCTAAACTGTTTTATCCTTTCGGTTGTAACATCAGCCATTTTTAAAGGCTTTCTGTATTTAGATTCATTTTTGTCTTTTTTTACTTTTATATAGAACTTTACATGTTGTACCATGTATAATAATGTGATTAACTTCTCAATATAAACAGTTTTATTTTGTGCTTTACAGGCCCGGTTTAGATACTAGTGTCATCTTCAGACTGTATTTATTTACATTATTACCAGGTCAACTGAAACTGATTTAAACCAAATTATTAAATGCGCTAAAAGAGAATCGGAAACAAAAAAATGATATTTTTTTAATAAGTGGTATTTGTAGATGGGGGATTTTGATCGAAACCTTGCTGTCGGATTCACTGAAAATTTGATAATAGCAATACTTGCTCATATAGCAAATAAGAGAATTAGTAAAGTAGTGATTTTCGGATATTCAAAGAGAAATGGAGGCCCTTCAGGTCATAATTCTAATGGGTTGTTTTTTTCTATGGGTGGAAGGAATACAATTGGAATGTAAAGGCAAAATATACAACTCATGGATGGGGGATTTTGATCGAAACCTTGCTGTCGGATTCACTGAAAATTTGATAATCGCAATACTTGCTCATATAGCAAATAAGAGAATTAGTAAAGAAGTGATTTTCGGATATTCAAAGAGAAACTGGAGGCCCTTCAGGTCATAATTCTAATGGGTTGTTTTTTTCTATGGGTGGAAGGAATACAATTTGAATGTAAAAGCAAAATATACAACTCATGGACCACTTAAGTCATCTCTGCGACTTCAGTAAAATTCCACCACTTCTAAACTTTCATCAATCTCTCTAAAAAAAAAAAATCGAGAACCGATGTTCTGTTGGGAAGCTTGTTTAAGCATAAGGCATTCCCGTTCTTTGATTCATTCTTTAAATGTACCATACTTTTTTCAAACGCAAATAAATTTTATTTTATGCCATGTGTCAGTGTGAACAAAATATCTCAAAAAAACGAGTAGTAGGAACAAAAACAAGTGGTAGGAAGCTCAACTTGATTACCTGTTTAGGTCTCTCCACCGAAATCCTCTCAAACGGTCGTGCGTTTCCTGAATGTTTTTTTCATTTTTCCAGTTTCTTGCTATTTTCACCAAAATGACTGCAATGATTTTCTTTTAAATTTCTTATGCAATACCCCCTCATACATAACTTTTATTGGAATCATATTCACCGGCAGGATTCTGAAGACGAACAAGCTTTCCGCTGCAGTACCAAATTTACTGCACTAGTTCCACCGGTTATATGATATAGAGTTACGTATATTAAAAGCATTACTGGAATTCCACATTTGTAGAAAATCGCGAATTTTTGGGGGGAAGGGAATTTTCTCGTCAAATATCTTTAGCTAGCAATGCTAGATATAAACTACACTTTTAATTGAAACATTTACCGATATCATATTTATCTTTTGGTGTGTTCTGAATAAATTGAAACTATCGTTACAATTTTGCCAAGTGGTTTCTCCAAGTTTTTAAGAAAATGTATACATCTACGAAGTGCAGTAAAAGAAAGTCTGTAAAGTAAACTGTTTTACCCACATAAATTAAAAAAAAAGAAAAATCAGGTGTGAAACACTCAAATGACTTTCTCTTATAGTTTCCAGAACTATAATTGACAAATTTTCTTCAAACTTATAATTTTTACTAAACAGTTACTTGTCTTCAATTTTATTACAATGGAAGAATCTAAACTTAAGAAAATTACTTTTTTTTTTTTTAGAAAAGCATAACGCCCCAAACTTCTTTAAATGAATTTTCTTTGAAAACAGTTTCCAAAAAAAGAGATAGTTCTCTGTATTTATAGTTAGTGTAGCAAATTTAATAAAATCAGTCGGTGTTATTATGGAGAAAATAGGAACAAACTGGTAAAACTATTCAGTAAAAAGGCAATTCCGGTCAATTGATTTTCTTCATACTCGGAATTTTGGCGAAATGTCTAATTTTAATTAATATTATTTAGATGGTAATTTTATAATAAATTATATTAGCACTTTAAAGGAAACATGACCACCTAAAAATCGCATTAAATGAATTTTCCCAGAGAAATGTTAAAAATAAAAGTTGTAACTCTTAATATGTGTAGTTGATAAAGAAAGTTTAATGAAAATCGTTGGGTGCGCGCGAAAAATTCATTCAGTATAATGGTACTGAATGGTAACTCATTTTTAAAATTGTTCGTACTTTTACTGTTGGATCCTATAGTGATACCTAAATGGAATATTAAGTTTAAAGTTTCTGCAATTATTCGTTTTTGAGCTATGCTAGCTATTCACATACACAAAGCCATTTTCGAAAAACCACTTATTCGAACTCAGGGGGCCTCAAAACGTGAATTTCCGGTGAAAAGTTGATATCGAAAATTTGACACGATAGACACGACCTCTTACTAGTAAGAGAAAGTAATAATCGATAAATTCAGTTCGCTAACAAATAAAATTTCACAGATAGAAATCATTATAACAATAAAATTATAAGGAGATATTATTTTGACGTAAATCTGGCCATTGACATATTAACAACTCCATATAATTTTAAGGCTTGACGATTTGGAAACCATTTCAATAAAATTTTAATTTTAAAAAATATTTATTCTCAAAGACCACTTAAGAATACAAATATATCGATTTGAATAAAATATTTATTTAATATTATATAATTTAGTTTTTAATTAAACAATAAAAAAAATTAAATGATTTATGACATCAGTCCAAAATTGTTCTATATATGGAAATTTTAATGAGAAGGAATAATAAATGATAAACTTTATTGCAGGTTATAATTTGCTTTGTTATTTTTTTCCTTTAAGACTGTTAATTTCCAAAAGATTTTTTGGAAAAATGAAAACTAATAAATATTATATATATATATTTCTTAGATTTAAAAAAAATTAATTCAAGCGTAATTTAAACAAAAATAAAATAACAATAAAAGCCTATTTTACAGAATTAGATGGTAGCCATTTTTTTTAAATAATTTTTATAAATCCAGTTTATCTGTTGCTACAAGGGTAGAGTGCTTGATAGTTTGTATATTTGCATAGATCTTCAGCTGCACCTGCAACATAAATAAAATAATATAGTTTTCAGCAAATTGATTAAGTTAATCAATCTATTTGTGATGTACATAGTTTTTTAAAATTGCTTTTTAATGTCATTAGCACAAATAGATTCTAGTTTTTCTGGAAAGGGCTAAACGCTAATCATTGTTTAAAGTTAATAAACAATGTATCTGTAATGTAAAAATAAATGAATAAAAATCAGACGTTTATCCCTTTGGGGCAAGTGGACTATCAATCACATTCTTCGGGGAATCTGGCGTCACTGTGGGAAATTCCAATCAATAATCAAACAGCACAAACAACAGTTACATATAGGACAATGCTCCGACATTCGCACAATACATGAAAGGTCGCACAGGTGAGCTGCCAAGTACTAGTATTTGAGTTTAGCATATCTACATCATGTGCAAAAATTGAGATTTTCCGTTTTAAAGCACCACCCCCATCAGAATGGACGGGATTGAACACAGGTGATATATTCATGTAGGTGATGAAATGCATTGATAGAATTCAAAATTTGAAGAAAATGGATTAACGGAAATGCGATTTAACAGATTAGGTTTACGAGTATTTTGTAATTTTCTCAAAAACGGTTACAACGGTTTTCTTTAAACTTGGAAACCGTAGATAGAAACTATAGCGCTTTTAATTGAAATATTTTTCCTGAAAAAATTGATTTTAGAGGGGTATTGGGGTCTGCCTGTTAGTTTCAATTTAATTTTGCAAAAGCTTTGTCGATTTTGACATAAAGTGCTCCAAATAAGACCGCTTAGGTATACAATTAAAATCCCCACCACCATTTTTATGGGTAGCCCAACTAACCATTGCAACGATGCAATTTTAAGTAAAGTTCTAGGTTACATTCTAGGTTACTAGAGGGGGCAGTTCTCTCAACTGCTATTTTCAAAATATCTACGGTTCTATTAATAACAAAATCTGATACGAAACACTCACATAACTTTCTCTTGTTGTTAATACAATGATATACACTCGGAGAGTGATAAATTTTCTTTTGAATTTCAAATTTCACTTATTTGTCCTAATGTTAAATACAGAAGTGGTTTGAGGACAAGTATCTACCCAGATAGGTAGTAGAAATGATTACATTGTTATCCATCTAATATTTGGAATTTAATAGAAATCCCGTACAACTGCCCAAAATCAATTTTCTTTTCGAAAAAATGTTACAAATAAAAGTGATAGGTTTATATCTGTGCATTTAGCGTTCCAAGGAAATCGTTATAGTCGCTTTTGAAAAAATTCTAAAAAACTCGAAAACTTATTTTATAAAGTACTTAATACTTCCTGTTGACCGATTTTCTTCAAATTTAGAATTCTCCAAATGCTTGTAATGTATATTAAACAGGATCCGGCTCTAGGTAGCGCGGGACCGCCTTGAAGTATTGTTTATTTAGAACAACACGATTCTTAATGATATATAAAAGAATTTGTTGACCGTTGATGAATTATGTTATGAAGAAATTTGGTGAGGATCGTTCAAGAAAAAACATTCAATATGCAACGTTTCGACTGAGTTTCTTGTCTCTATCTATGGCTTCAATAGATAGAAAGTCGTGAAGATATGGAGAAAGAATTTTTAAACACACACATCTGTTACATAGCAGAAACATAAAAAGGAAAATTAAAAGTTACTAGTGTCTTGTCTTAAATCATCTACAGAAATGAAAGTAAAAGTGATGAAATGAAAGTCTTTCATTTCTGTAGATGATTTAAGACAAACACTAGTAACTTAATTTTCCTTTTTATGTTTCTGTGATGTAACAAATGTGTATGTTTAAAAATTCTTTCTCCATATCTTCACGACTTTCTATATATTAAAGCTTTGATAAAGTTAGGAAACTCTGTCAAAACGTTGGCATAATTGATTGTTGAAAAAGCAAAAGAACCTCAAAATTGGTGATATTCCGTTTATATACCACCACCGCATTTGAAATGAAGATTTCGGCCAAAATCCATCAACGAAAGTGCAACTACTGAAGGTTTTTTCGCAGCGGTTCCAACGATTTTCTTTAAAAATCGTATACTGTTTAGAAATATAAATGCGTATCAGTTTTATTTCCAACATTTTTCCGGAAAAACTGATTTTTTGGGTTGTAGGGTACAGTAATGTTAAGCTTTCCTACATAGTACCTCTTCAGTACAATTTAGGATTCTGGTCTATATAATAGTAAGACACTTTTGAGGCATTGGTAGATTTTCATATTGAATAAAATCGGTTAACCGGAAGTGCGGTTTACAGAATAGGGGTTTGAGATTTTTTGAATTTTCTAGAAAACAGCTACGGCGATTTTCTTTCAACTTGGAATGCTCATTGCACAGATACAAACCTATAACTTTTATTTGAAACATTTTTCTGGTAAACCAAATTTAAGATCAGATTTAGTTGGCTTATCGGCCAGGAAGTATCAAAGAAAACACCAAATAATTTTTAAGTGTTTTTTATTTGAAACCCGACGTTTCGGCAAACATTGTTTACCTTCTTCAGGGGCTATCTTAGAGTGAGAGAAGTTTGGAAGTCTTGTCACATGTTTGATTATATCTGACTTTTCAAATTCAAATTTAAGGAGTTTCTGGGGTAATTTATAATATATAAATATTACAATGTAATGATAATATTAATGATAAATTACAACTTAAACTGCTATTACAAGCTGTATTTATTAATATAGATGGCGTTGTCATAATTAGTTCACTCAGTTATGAATTAACTGCTACCATCTTTTTCATGGCAAGCCCATCCCCATGTTTGTAAACATAATTTTTCTAGATCTGTAGCTTAAAAGAGGAGAAAAGTTCCCTTTGTTGATCTCTTTTGCGATCCGCCCATAATCTCAACCAAAGTTAGATCTTTTCAAGTTGCTGCTTAAATATATTTCTTCTGCAATCTGTGAGCAGGAGCATAGACAGCATATGAGAAACTCGTTGAGAGTGAAGGCATTTTGATGCTCTGAAGGTTGTAAGCTCAGGACAACCGAGCATTGTTACTATTTCTACTGGTTTATACCTTAGGCATTTCCCTAATGTAGTAATGCAAATTATGTTGCTTGTATACTCATCTACTACCTACAACGAACAAGCATATAAAGAAGAAAATAATGCTAATTCATTACCGATTTGAAAAATTTAGGTCCAAACAAGTAATTCCGCTACATATTTTGATTTCTAACTTTCAAAATGATTTTTTCCATACCTGCCCTTTTTCCATATCTTCCATTCATGAAGAAACTATCCTTCTTCCGTTGTTTAAGATCCCTGGTGTCTGTACCACGTCTATTGTATCTGCTTCCAGTCCAGAAGATACCACTTCTTATTTCTCTAGCTGTGAAAAAAAAGGCAAGTTTTAATATACAAATTAGTTATCACAGTTTACTCTTTATAAGGCGAATTTTCATTGAAGGATAAAAGAAACAGTATAGCAAACCATGATAAGGAGAATTATTAAGGAAAACTAACCCAAGACAAACCACGTATGTCTAGGTTATGTAGTTGTTATATGGAGAAGCCAATAATTCTTCAATCACGGATGACGTAACTTTTTTTCAACAGAAAATATTTATTACAATTGTTAATTGGCGAATTTCCCTTTTATAATCGTGATTCTCAGATTTAATTTTAGTTTATTTTAATTAAGCCTATTAGGATTCTAATGTAGTATTTCTATACAAGATTCAAGAATTGACCTCCCCAATAAAAATTTTAGTAAATCGGTTTAAGTTTGTAAACACAAACATTTAGGAATTTGCTTGTAAGTAATTTCTAAGTAATTTACTTGTTCATTCACTGATTGGAGTACTATGTACTTAGTCCTACTGTAAGAGGAAGTACTGTAATCGAGTCAAATTTCCAAATTTATGTTAGGCCATGAAATACATGTCTTGAGGTCTCCTGAGTAAGAAAACTATGTGTTTAGCGAATAGTCTGTGTGTGACTGCGTCCACAAAAAAGTTCAAACACGAAAAAATTGCAGCAATTTCAATTTTTTTTATTCCGTTTAAATACTGTTTAAAACATTAAAATATCAAATAAAATTGTGAAGGGCGATTAGTTTCCACAGTTTTGTGCAATTTTCTCGAAAATGGCTCCAAAGATTTTCTTTAAATTTTACATAGAAACTAAATACCCAAAGGCCTATTACTTTTGTTTGAATCGTTTTTCAAGAAAAATTGATTTCTTTTGGTGGTTATTTTTGATGTAGTTATGAATTAGGATTGCAAATAAAAGTCAATTTTAGTTCGTTCAAGTGTCAAGTTTTAGTGTAGATGTATCCCATCTTTAGTAGCGTTTCTATACTTAAGAAAATGACATAGTGATTATTTTTATTTGGAAACATTTAATAGAAAAGTAACTCGAAATTGTTAGCACCTCTTGGAGCTTACTTACATTTTATATGTGATTCATTTTTACATTAAAAGAAAAATGTGGTGAGAAAACCCTCAGACTACTTTCGCTTTCACCAATTAAGGTAAATTAATTAGTAGGTTAGAAAGCGGGTAGTTGACGCAGTGGCAATGATAGTAGTAGGTTTGCTTTGTAGTTGACACAGCGCACTCCGATTTATTAAGTTTCAAACTACTCAAAAATACTGAGTTTTATTCTACTTTTTTTACTAAAATATTGTATGTTTTTTATACCACTCAAAAACACTGTATTTTATTCTTGTGAGTAAAAAACATAGAATAAAACTCTTAGTATTTTTGAGTAGTGTAAAAAACATACATGGGAGTGCGATCTGTCAACCCCCAAGCAAACCTACTATTATCATTGCCACTGCGCTAACAACCCCCTTTCTACCCTACTTTAATTTAAAAAGATTTTAAAATCACAATGTTTACAAACATTTAGTTGGCGGCTATAATGCCAGAGGTTAGACATGGTGGGCGCCCTCTATCTCAACACCATGTAGCGTCAGTTTAAATTTAAACTAACTAAAAGTCACCCAAAACTTCCTTTAAAATCTTTTCTTTTTGGGAAAATGTTCCAAATAAAAGTGATATGTTTACTTTTGCAGATAGTATTTTCAGTTTAGAGAAGAAAATCTTTACAGCCGTTTTCAAAAAAACTTCAAAAAACTATTCTGTAAAGTCGCACTTCCGGTTAACCGATTTTCTTCAAATTTGGACTTGTAAGGTATATTAATTTATATTTTGTACTAATGTATATTAATATTATATCCGTAGTGAAACATGCAATGAAGTGGTACTTTAGAGGAAAACATAACACTACTGTTCCCTCAGAAACCACCCAAAAGTAATAGGTACGTATGTAGATAGTATACAAAGTTTAAAGAAAATTGTTCGAGCCGTTTTCAAGAAAATCGTGATTTTGCCCGAAACCTTCGTGACAGAAGTACCAAGTTTGAGATTCTTGCGATATTTCGTTTTTGAAATATATCGTTTACAAAACACACACACACAGACCATTCACTAAAAATGTTTTTTCGTACTCAGGGACCTCAAAATATGTATCTTTGGTGAAAACTCAATTATGAAGATTTGGCACGATCGCATTGCTTCGTAAGAGCAATGTAATAAAAAATACTATTAGAATATGTGGCAAAGTAACTGTTATCTTTTCTAAGAGACTGAGAAAGGTGGTCGCACATTAAAACATTGAGGAAGGTCATTTTATTTGTTTAGAGGTTATGTTCCCGAAACGTTTTGGGAAAAACTAAAATTGACGTTTAGTCTTTATAAATGATACAGAAATCCAACAAACTCAAGCATCAAGGACTTGATAAGAAAGGATCGACAAATAGATGGAACCCAAAATTGATTTTTATCAATTCCCGTACAACTGCCCAAAATCAATTTTCTTTTCGAAAAAATGTTACAAATAAAAGTGATAGGTTTATATCTGTGCAATTAGCGTTCCAAGGAAATCGTTATAGTCGATAGAGAATTCTGTGGGAGACACTTGCCACCAAAGTGCGAGATTCAAGAATTGACCCTCTCCCCGTAAAAATTTGGGAACATCTGCTTTTGTTTATAGACTGTTATAGGGAATATTGCACTGCGACCTGAAATATCTATCGCTCCCCCGGAACTTTCTCAGTGTCCATCTCCGGGCAGTGAGCTGTAGAGGCTCCTAGGAGTGTGTTTACACATGTATATATTTTAAAGCAATTTACTTGTAACTTCAGATGCTGGAAGTGCAGCTGTAATTATAGGCTTCTGATTAATTGCTGGCAATTATAGTTTATTGTTTCAATCGATTATCTTCAGAACAAGGTTTAACATAGGGAATAATTATTAACAAACCAAATCTCTGGTAGCATCCGATTTTTTTTTTTAATTTACTTTTTAAAATTGCACTTACATTGCATGATTGCTGGCGGATGGACAGGCCGCTTTCCATAGCGACCTCCTGCAGCATAGAATTCCATGCCGTATGTGCCTAGGACAGCCATCAGCAGGAAAAGTAGAGATAATCCTTGACACAGCCACATTCCTATCTGAAACAAAGCACAAAAATGGGTGTAAAACAGTATCACAAGGCCTTTCTCTCCTACTTAGCAGCCAACAGAATTATAAAAAATTAAGACAATTTTATTTCACACTTGGAAATGACTTCAACATAAATAATGGTGAGCCCATAAATCAGGTATTACTGGAATTGATTACACTGAAATCAAATTTTCGAAATAATGTCGAAAAATTGAAAAAAAAAGACCGAAGATGCGATAATTGCGCCTAAAAGGAATATCAATTTTGAGCTTCCTTGCATTTTGAGCGTTTTTGAGATATTTTGTTCACACCAACACACACATCATCAACACTTTTCTCTTACGCACAGGATCTATAACTTATATTTCCAGTAAAGCGATTTCCCTCAAATTTGGAATTCTATCAATGCTTCTAATGTTTATAAATATTACATAAATGGTAGAATCATATATTTTACAGAAGCGGTACTTTATATGGTAACTTAATAGTATTGTTTTCCCTGAAACTCCAAAAAAAAAAAAATTTCCCGGAATGATGTTGCAAATAAAAGTGATAGGGATTCATTTGTACAGATAGTACATGAAGTTGAAGAAAATTGTTGGAACCATTTTCGAGAAAATCGCGAAAAACTTTTTAAAAAATTTAGTAAATTCGCTTTTCCGGTTGATAGATCTCAGCCGAAACCTTCTCAAAAATGCGTTAGTTATTTCTTAACGTAATATCTAAGTTTGAGCTTTCCGCGACCTTTCGTTTTTGTGATATATTATCACATATACGCTCACACACATCGACCCACAAAGACTCTTCGCTAAAAAAATATATATATATTTTTTTACAACTTTGAATAATGTGGCGATAATTACACTAAATTTAGTAGCTAAAATTCTACTTTCTCTCACTTGTGTGTAAAAGTTAACTAGCCCGACATCTAACGGCAATACACGGAAACATCATCAAAACAAATCTCAGATACAGCGGATTTGAGGTTATACCAAACGGAACAGGTTATAGTGGAGAGAGTATTTGCATTAAAATACATTCTCAGTATTTGCATCTTTTGATATTTTTTTATATTCATATAAATTAAGAACCAATTTAATAAGATTGCAGACATTATCTAATATTTAACTCTAGAGAAAAGTTCTTCACAACTCTCGTTCAGTTGCCATACTCGCTAGCGCTCGTGTGGGCAAATCTGAAACTCGAGTGTCTAAAAGTCATACTTTTCTCACTTGTTACATAAATCACTACTTTCTATTTTCCTTACGAAGAGTAAGAGAAAGTAAAATTAAAAAATTAGGTGAAATACTACAAGCCTTTCTCTTATTTACATTTAATGTAATTATTAAACTGATAAATTTCCTTCAGACTTGCATGTTTTATTCTCACTTTAGAGGGGGGTATCATATGGTTCTTACCGTCCCTTTTCTATATATGAAGTGAGGTCATTGTTTTGGTGCTCAGATTTGACGCTAGATTTTATTGAGCGTAAATATATAAAATTGAATAGTAATAAAAATCTGTAGTATGCCAAACAAAAATACTGTTCTGGTGCTAATTAAGAAGGGTGAATTTTAAAAGATTGTGACAGAGCAAGGTTTTCATATATACATAGAACGGATATTGAGGTATATAACAGAAGGGTATTGTATACAACTGTAATAGTTTGACAATACAAAGTTTTTGGTTAATTTTAAAATTGAAACTTCGAGAGGTTAAAAAAGTTGTTAAAATACTTCTTTGTTTGGTTTATTACTTCGCAATTACTGTCATCAAAATGTTACAAAGTTTTCATAGGACTTTATACTTTATTGAACTTTGTACAACATTAAGAAAATTAAACAGTATTATCATCCTTTAGGTAAAGAAATGAATTTGCATATATATGTATATTTTGTAAATGGTTAATTTTATGGTGTAAGTTAAAGTTTTTGCTTTGGCTCCGAATGTCCTCTCATACTTGTAAGTGTATATTATCGTAATAAATTAATATTTTAGAAAATTCCCGCGAGGGCAAAGTCGGTGTTGACCGAGCATCGTGATAAAAAGTGGGAAGCTACAGTTAGTAGCGCCCTAGGCAGGAAAAGCCGGAACTAAACGGCGTGGGAACTGCGGCGTGCTTATCACCCCCCCCCCCTATACAAATTGCCTTCTGGCAAGCCTTGGCCCTTCATGGGCTATTGCGCCTTAGGCTTAGGGGATTTTAGAAAATTAGCTGCTCTGGTAAAATATCATTTCGAATAAATAACAAACCATTTCTCATTATCTTAAAAAGATGGATCTAAATAATCTTTAGGTTTAGGTTATGATTGGTGTAATGGTTTTGGAGGAGATGTTGGTTGTGGATGTTGATGGATAAATAACACCTCAATGTCGGTATAAGATATATAATTGATATATATGTATATGACTGACTACCAAGGACTGTATACTTTACACTACAAGAACTGAACAGACAGACTGACTTGGCTAAACGATATGTACAATTGAAGTGTAGACTGTGAACAGAATATCTTTTGACTCTGTCTCTCGTATATATATACACTCGCCGAACCCTCTCCTCTCTCTGTGCGCGAGGGGCTGTTTATGATTGATGGGGGTTCACTCGCTAGAGTGGATGAGTGGTGGGGGTTCACTACCCCTACATCATCCCCCCTCCTGAAGTAATTTTTCGTTTGCGAAAAATTAGCGTTGGTAGCTTGGCTGAAATGATGTTGTTGATGCTGCTAAATTTGTAGCATATGTGGCTAGTGATATGCGACTAGCATGCTGTTTTTAAGAGAGCCAGAATTTGTAGCATATGTGGCTAGTGATATGCGACTATCATGCTGTTTTTAAGAGCCAGTTTTGTCATGTCTGTCATAGAGTATTTAAAATTGGAGCAGTCTTTGGCAGTAATTTAAATATGTACATTAAAAGAACAATATTTACACGATCGGTCATTAACATAATTTGAGAAAAAAACTAATAATTTCAATACATGATATTGGATCTGCATTTTTAGTTTTAGAAATATTAAGAGATCCATTAATTATTTACATTTGCAATCCAGATGCCATTGAAAATTTAAAATTATTTACATATGTGAAAATTGGCTCTTGAAAATTATCTACATTTATTAAATTAATTATTTACATTTTGTTTTTATTTTGCCAATTGTTTATGTTATTGAAATACTTGGTAAATCCATTACTAAGTACCATGTAAGAGTTAGAATTCTATTTACAAGGAGTTTTGCTGAATTTATGTGCATCATGGATTCATTTTGGATATAAAATTAGAAATTTAAAAATTTGAATATAAAATTGAACATAAAAATTGACTAAATCTAAGGTACAATAATGATTAAATTTTTTTTTTTTTTTTTTGATTAAATAAATATTTTCGCTTGAGTATAAGTATTAAACAATTGAAAAAATTCATGATTCATTTTCGATATAAAATTAGAAATGATTTCCATGTAATGAAACTTATGGTTATAAACAATTAAAAATTTCCTGATGAATGAAAAACGTCATGATTATGGTATAAATGTTAAAAAAAATTATTTCCTAATTAAGTAATGATATACAATAATAATGATTTGATTAAATTGTTAAAATATCTTCTAATAATTATTCAGATGTAACAAAACTAATGGCTATAAACAACTGTTCATTTTTAAAGATGACTCTAAGAAATAGAATATGAATACAAATAAAATTTCAAGATTGATTCTGATAAAAGGAATATTTATGCAGATTTAAAATTCATTGAAAATTATACAATTGAAAAAGATTTTTGATAAATATCACAATTATAGAAGTAGATAATTAATAAACAAATGTGATGTAAAAAGATGCAGAGTAAAATTTAACAATTAATACATACTTAAAATAATTGATAGAAAATGATATAATTGATTGATGATATGACATGATATAATAAAATATATAATTTTTTTTTTTTTTCTGTAAACACACATATTTATTTATATATACAATTGTTTCTAGGAACCTTAATAATTTGTGTGTGTTTAGGCAAATTAATTAAATAGAAAGGAATGTTAGAAAAGGAAGAAAATAAATTTGTTAAAGTGAAAAAAAAAGAATTTATCAAAGAAGTGATAATGTATGCAAATGCATGATGAAAAAAAGCAATTTATGGAAGAAATGATAATGTACCTTTCCCATGGAAGATCCTTTGAATCAAGATGATTTAATTTAGTGTTTTATTTACCTTCGTTGATGCTTGTTGATTGTATGTTTAAATCTTATAATTCAATATTCGTCGATGTTTAAAATTTTTATATTTGTCGATTTTGATTTTATTTAATTATATTTTTATTTTATTTTATTTATTTTGTTGTATAAATTCTATAATTTATACATTCGTTGAATAATATATTTTGTTTGTTTTGTGTTTGTAGACGAATTAAATTACTTTCTTTTTTTGCTTCCAACAAGGGTTGGAGTTGTCATACGCTGTCTTATAAATCAAGGTGCAATGATTTAATGTATTTGTTTTAGTTGATTTCTGAATCAACGGTGCAATGATGATTATGTTTTCTAAATTTGTTTTATGCATTATTTGCACGAAGAAATTTGTTTTACGAAGAAGGCCTTGATAGAAACGTTTGCTTAATTTATGTAAACTTAATATTAATTTATAACTAGTGGACGAAATCGATTTCTTGCGAGCAGGAATGCAGGAATGCGCAGCTAGGATACGGCCGTAAGGAGATGTGGGGGTGAGCTCATAAATAATTAATTAATTATTCGAAGTTCGATGAATGTCTGCATAATTAATTAATAATTCGAAGTTCGATGAATGTCTGCAGATTATGTCGACAGAATTCGAAGTGCTAAAGCTAGATAGATTAAGCGAATATTTTGTTAGTGGTAAACAAGTATTATATTAGTATCATAAAATATATATATATGAATGTATATGGCCATTTGAAAGAAAATTATTTAGTTGGGGTGTTGATTTTAATAACCCTTCAAGGTACATGTGACAAAAAACAATTAAAAGTGAAAGTAGCTGGGGTTTTACCAGGTGCAGAAAGATATCTCCTTTTATTAGTACTTCCATTGTTCGGTAATTCCTTGAAGATTAAAATTTCCCAATTGAAAATCCTTTCCTATTGAATGTGGCTGGAATTCCTTCCTAATGTTTGTTGGCTATGCTTATTGTTATTTCACCCTTTTGTCGACGTTTCTATTCTATTAAACAAGAAGCAAATAAATGAAGTATATCTAAGAATTAAGGGTTTTTACCTGTTTTGTCGGCGTTGGGACAATGCTGTGGAAGTTATATTCAATTTCTAAATTTTTCCAGTATTTTAATCCTGCAATAAAGTTTAGCATTGTACGGTTGCTAAATTCCCGTATTGTTTGTTTCTCTAAAATAAGAAAAGTATTAACAATTGCTCCTTATGACTCCTTTGTCGGTATCTAAATCTAAAATAAGAAATGTTTGGATTTGCTTTGTATCAATGCATTAGTAAATGCTTTGTATGATTTCCTTTATGACCTAAAATTCAATGTTTAAATAAATAGGGTGTTTAACCTAAAATTGTTAAGAATGAGAATGTATATTATTTAAAATTAACAATAATTAAATGTATGATGATTGGGGTGTATGGCCTAAAATTGACCATAATCAATGTTCAATTCACACTAACGAAATTGTTTAAATAAATAGGGTGTATGATCGAAAATTAAATGTTGAATTTGAAACGTGCATTGAAATGTTGAAATACAATTTTCAAAATGCCAGGGTGTATTTACTGAGATATTATGTTGAATTTATTTAAAGTTTTTAATTAAAATGTTTATGTTTGAATTTAAATTTTGAAATTAATTTTGAAATTTTTCCTTGGACTAGAGTATTGTCTCTTATTCTGTTCACAGTCTACACTTCAATTGTACATATCGTTTAGCCAAATCAGTCTGTCTGTTCAGTTCTTGTAGTGTAAAGTATACAGTCCTTGGTAGTCAGTCATATACATATATATCAATTATATATCTTATACCGACATTGAGGTGTTATTTATCCATCAACATCCACAACCAACATCTCCTCCAAAACCATTACATTGGCAATAATTTTAGGTAAAGTCAGTGTTACCATTTCGTTGGGAAGGTTACAATGTGGTAATACTGAATCTGAGACAACATTGCTTCGTTTAACCTACCTACTAAATATTTATTAGGCAATAGGCAGTCCAAAAAAAGCTTAAAAGTGGAAAAGCACAAAACCCTATGCTAACCATTGCTGACTTGAATTAAAATACATCTCAGTATTCGCACCTTTTCACACTTTTTATATTCATATAAATTAGGAACCAATTAAATGCGATTGCAGAACAAATTTAATTAGATCACACTGGGCCCATATAGCTACCCCAAATAAAAACAGTAGCAAACCGGGTCTAGAACAAAAATCCAGACCTCAACTTACCCATCTAAGATTCACTGCACTCCGATCAAATCGAGCCATTGCCTAAGCTCTTCCACAGATATCCTGTTCCGACCAAAGTTCCTAAACCTACTTTCCTCACAACCCGAGCAATCTGTCATAAGATGGATGGGTGTTTATTCCACTTTCTCACAAACTCTATTCGACGGGATGTGGCATGAAGAGGCCTGTAGAGATAACTCCTTAAACCACAACGCCCAGTAAGGGATCCAACAGATGCTGAGAGAGATCCGTAAAAGACAAAGCAACATCTCACAAATAGTCCTGTCTGCATCCCCAATGAACATCTTAAACTGCCGAACACCCACTTTGCTCGTCCAAAGGGATGATAGATGTGGAACAACTATCCAAGCTGGAAGCTTGACAGAAGTGCCAAAAGACACACCAACAGCATACTTGAGACAATGAAAGGAAGAGAGGTGCCTAATTTAGCAAACCTATCCACCTCCTCATTCCCAAATATTCCCATATGACCTGGTACCCAGACTAGAAGCACAGCCTTCAAGAAAGAAAGCTCTTCAAGTCTTTTAGAACATTCTAGAAGCAACTTTGAAGTGAAGACACATGAACTCAACGTCTTGAACGCAGCTAAATTATCCGTTCAGATACAAAGATCTTTGAAGTTGGTGTTACGTACCCGCTCATACAAATACAACAAGGAATAGCATAAACCTCACCCTAGAAAACAGTGGTCCATTCCGCAACAGATACTCCAAGTGATCCCACTGTCTCAAAATAGACCATCCATTCTGGAACCGTCCGTGTAACACCGGAGGTCATTAGCAGGTACCACGTACCGGTCGAACCCAATCTTAACCAGTCTTTCCTGCGGAATTAAAGATCTCTGATCTTTGAAATCCTGCCGCCCTCCAAACATTGTGTATATAATTTTGAACATTTTCATTCAATAATTAATTATGTATACTTGCCCGGGGAGACGGGAACAGTATTTTCAATATAAATGTACTGGGACAGTATTGAAGCTATGGACCATTGAAAGAATAAATGAAAATATAAGTCTGACTTGTTTTTCTTCTTTTAAAGTACAATCGTATTTTCCCCTAACTTCCCAAAGATGTTAGCAAAAGCAGAAAACTGTTGATTTATGCATGTCAGCAAATCTGGACTAACAAAAGAGAATTCAGAAATAGGTTAGGGGAAAAAAATGGCGCAACAAAGGAGAAACAGTTTTGGGAAATCAGGTTATAGTAGAGAAGATTGTTTAAAGAACACTAGATTGTATCTGAATTTTAATAATATAATATTTCTTATATAGTGGATAAAATTATAATAATAAGGTATAAAATATTCAAAGTAGGAGGGGAGAATTCACTTTACAGGCAAAAATCAACAAACAATAATACAATTATAAAGAAGAGATTCAGTGCTGCGGGGGGGGGGGGCATCCCCGGCTTCAATAGTGTCCGGCTGTGTAATGAATAAATTAGGAAATTTAAAATTAGATTTGTAAATCAGACAGAAAGACAAAAATAAACTGTTTACATTTAATTTATTTAATGTTGTCAAAATTGTAATAAAAATATCTGGATTGAAATAGTCGCTCCACTCTGCACTCTCATTGCAATTAGGAATTTTTTAAAAACGTACATGTGCTCCTGCAAGGATTATGTTTTTTTTCACTTTTTCTTACTCTTATTATTCTCTTACTCCAATAAATACAATTAATTAATAAACTTGCGCTCAATTGGCAATGTTTACTAACGTTTAGATGGGCTGGCCATAAAAGAAAGCGACAGGGTTTATACCTGAGTGGACCTGGTGGCCAAGCACATGTAGCGGCACCTCACTGAGCAAGCAGGAAAACTCTCCACAATCAATTTTTTTCAGAAAATTATTTCAAATAAAAGTTCAAATTGTTTTCTGTTCAGTCAGCATTCCAAGTTTCAGGAAAACTTTTGTAGCCATTTTGGAGAAAACTCCAATAATCTGAAAATAATTAGCGCAATATTTGTGTTTCTCTCTTACATAGCGGAACAGAACAGAACAGAACAAAAAAAAAATCGTGCAATTTTCTGTTCGTCATGTCATTTTAGCGCACACACTGAAATTACTTCGAATTTCCATTTTAAGCAAAGTTGGTTCAATACTTTTTTTTTCTTTCCAGCCACCAGGGTGAACATAACAAAGAACAGGACAATGTATACTTCTTCTGTGGATCTATAGTTAATTGGTAAATGGTTACCACAAATGGTTCATGCTAATTCCCTCACACAATCGTCACCATAGTTAAACAATAAAAAAACAAACGAATTTTTGGACTAGGGGGTAGTAACCAATTATTGTGTTACTTTCCCACCTCTCCTTTTTACTTTTTCTTACTCCTGTAAACGTGTCAAATTTTATATATTGTCGCGTTCACCGGAAATACACGTTTTGAAAACCGCTGAGTACGAAAAAAGTGGTTTTTAGAAAATGGTCTGTGTTTAAAGAAAAAAAAAACAACGAAAAATCGCAGAAAGTTCAACCTTGGTCATCCCGTTTAGGTTTCACCTTGGAATCAAACGATAAGTTATCTGTCAAAATTCTTCAACGGGAAGTACCACTTTACTGAAAGTCTTCTTTCACTTCGATGGGTTTTGCTCGAAAATAGCCGCAACGATTAATTTACTTTAATTTTTCACCCCTTTTTTTGTAATTTTCTCGAAAATGGCTCCAATAATTTACTTCAAAAATGATACATGAACTAAACATAAACTAAGCTACAACTCTAATTGAAACACTTTTCCGGGAAAATTCATTTAAGAGCTGCTGTGGGAGGGGGTCTAAGTTTACCTCTAAAGTCTATTTCAGTTTATTACACAATTCTATCATTTAAATAATATTAATCAGAATGAATTGTGTTGACAAAATTCCATGTTTGAACCAAATCTCATCATTTTTTATGAATAATTCTTGAGTTTGCGGGTTGAGACCACGTCAGTGGTGTTTACTAGAAACTGACGTTTCGCCCGTATTGCAATGGGCTTCTTCAGGGTCGTTACGCCTTTAAAACTAAACGAGCAATCTACCTTGGTAGACAACCAACCTTTTTTTTCTACCAAGGTTAACTGCTTCGTTAGCTTACAAGGTTTAACGACCCTGAAAAAGCTCACTGCAAAATGGGCGAAACGTCGGTTTCTATCAAAAACCACGGATGCGGTCACAACCCGCAAACTCAGGAATTATTCATAAAAATGGAAACTTAAAAAATCGAATCAGTTTTATTTGAAATATTTAAAAAAAAAAGTAAGATTTTAGATAACTGTATGGGATTTGTGGCATTAAATTTCAAATTATGGAGTTAATGTTATTAGAACCCTGTTCTGGACAATAATGTAAACACTTATGCCGATTCTTATTTTAAATTGTTCTTCAGAATTAAGAGAATCTCAGTAGGAGAAAATCGGTTTTTGTTTTGTTTTAATTATTCCAAAATATTAAGATAATCTAGGAGGAAAAACAATTGATTTGTTGGCAAACAAATGTCACCACATTTCTATGTCAACAAAAAAGAAAACAAAACTAAAAAGAAAGAAAACAACTTTTTTTGGTCCATTTGCATGATTACGTGTACAGAGCACCAGGAGGATGGCAGTAAGGTTGATGTAAACACTGAATACTCACAATGTCCATTATAGAAATATGGTTTATTATTTGGTGAAATATTCACTGAAAACAGAAATGCTGTAGAAAAAATCTTTTTCATTAGATATATTTTGATAACATTATTAAACAGAATTTTAGAATTCGTTTAAAATTTCGCCACATGGTTGACCTAGTAACCTTTCCTAGGTCAAAGGTTATAAACAAATACGTAAAATAGCAAAAAAAATGCATACAAAGTCAAAGAAATGTTTTGATTAATTGCTTAACGTACATTGCTACATTGATGACTGTTTTTTTGATATATATTAATACATCATTTTAATGCCCAACTTCTTTGTTTAAGAAATAATATTCGTGTAAATAAAGAAAAACGAAAACAGCTGTATTTCCTTTTGTAAAAGAAATATATAAAACAGTTGATCCGGTTTATTTAACATCTGTTTTAATTAATCGATTAATTATTTAAATTTCTTTTTTTTTTAAGAGCTTTTTTTGGTATTTACGGTATTTGAATTAATTCATTATTCAATTCAAAAATTTAATATAATTCTTCAACTTTTAAAATAACAAAGTATCCAGGGAACATTTTGAAATATTTTGATAAGCAATCTGGCATTTAACATTTAAAATAGGGAAGATTTAGAACATATTGAAAAGTGCAGTTTATGTGCTTATGGGTCGTTTGGTTGGTCGGAATTAGAAAATAAGGAGGGATTGATAAAACCAAATAACTTACTTGCATTGCACTAAAATAAATATTAACTTATAAAAGTTACACTACAGAATTACTTAATTTAATAGTAAAGTGAGTTTAGAAGTGTATATTGGACTAATGATGCTAGTAATGACACACGTTCGGATTTTCTTATATAGGAACTATCCTGAAGAGGAGAGAAATTTAGGCGCACTTTGTTGAAAGAGCGTGGGCGAGCAGCAATAGCAACAGTGGCATTGTCTGGCAATTTTGAAGTTAAGACTAGATAAAAGTATAATAAACATAACTTCCCATCTCCTCAGGTACTACTCTTAAATAATGGAAGTTTTTAAAGGTACAAGATTCCAGAGGAAAGTACGAACATATAAACACAAGTATTGTTTAACAACAGTTTCTAGATTCAGAGGACCACAAAATTTTCGAAAATCAAACAAGAATGCATTACTAGATCTTTGCATTCTGTTCAATTCCTAGAGCTCCTAGGGCTTCCCAGAGCAAATAGATGTATTTAGGTAAAGTGAAGTGAAGAAGGCACAGTGTGTACATCTAATAATACACTTCTCCTGCTTCAGGCCTATTCCATTATTGAATAAAGTGCCAGCACTGTATCCGCACATGATCTAAACAAGTTATGGTTAACACCACCACATATGGGTGAAGTCTGAAAGAGCACACCCCGAACAGCATATAACTTCAAGGACGAGTTATTAGCTCAGCTGCTGTTAGAGGAAGTATTGCGATCGTCTCAAATTTTCGAAATCAAGTTTTCACCGGAAATAGATGTTCTGAGGTTCCCTGAGTCCAAACAAGTGGTTTCTATGTCTATGTGTTTATGTATGTATTTGGGCAGCATAGCTCAAAAATGAAAAATTACAGAAAGTTAATATTTGACATTCCGTGTGAGTATCAACATGGGATCCGACAGAACTTAACTGTCAAAATTCCTCCACCGGAAATACCATTTTACTCACTTTTGTCAGTTTTTTGTTAGTCACTTTTTTCGTCTTTGTTCAAGTTTTTTTCTCACTTTTTTAAACTTTGTATATTAACTACACATACAAAGAGCTACAAATTTTATTCGAAACGCTTCTGTAGAAAATGCATTTATAGGGGTTTGTGGGAGAGAGGTGGGTTATGTTTCTTTCTAAATTGCTATTTCAATTTAAACAGAATTAAATATGTTGCCAATATTTCGAGTTTGAAGAAAATCGGTTAACCGGAAGTGCTTTTTTACTAAAGTTATTTCCGTTTCTTAATTTTCTCCATAAAAACGCCGACGGATTTCATCAAATTTTACAAATCTATATGCAAAGAGCTTTCACTTTTATCCAAGAAAGTTTGTTTAAAGAAGTTTTGTGGGAGGGGGATGGTTTCCTTAAAAGAAAGTCATTTTGTTTATTCGGAGAATAAAATACGTAAGAAAGGAAAAATCGCAGTAAGCTCATTTACATTTCGTTTTGGAAGTACCATCAATTCTTGGACACCTGGTAGCACCATCAATTCTGGGACACTTGGTAGTATCATCAGTTCTGGGGCTACCCAGGTATCAATTTTTTGTTGTTTCTTTCAGTTTAATTTGATTTTTTTGAAGATTCTGTTGGAATTATGGGGTTGTAGATTTACTATAAAACTGACGTTGTGTATTCGATTCAAAATTGTGACAACTGCAGGAAGTGAATGTAATCATGTGATTGCTTCACACCAGATATTTTTTGGGCAAATACAATACCTTTAATTTCGGTAAACATCCAGTCTATTATTTCTTGATTCAAGAACCTTTGAACTGTCTAAGTGAACGATTCTTGCAAAAAACAACTCTTATAGTGATCCCTTTCGTCCCTAAATGATCATGCTTCCTAAATATCTAAAATATTGAACTGTAATAATCAGCTCTGAATTCAAATATGACATCTATTCCATTTAAGTTACATACAAAATGACCCGAATTTACCTCTAATCACCTAATGAGCTATATATGTATAATACATTGTAATTATCGATATTGCAGTGGTGGCTTAATACCCATCTATATAATGTTTATATATATATATATACAGGTATTCTACATAAATTCCTGTCTCAAAATACGAAATTCCATTTTACAACTATTAATGCTAGCCTGAAAAATCTCATACATAATACTTCAAATTATAAAGATAGATTTTTCTAAGTATATTAAGTGCGAGGGAAATCTTTAAGAACCATTTTTGAGAAAATCGGGAAAACTAAAGAGAAAATTCGCAAAGCTGTATTTCTCAGTAATCGATTTTATTTCAAATTTGATTACTTTTAATTTTCCACTAATTATATAATTAGTACAAGTGCTCAGTATTTTCCAACAGCACTTTCCCAGCAACAACCCATCAAAAATCAATTTTCCTAAAAAGAAGAAACTCTGGTATAAAAATCTCACATGACTTTCTCTTACTGGAATTTTTCATAATTATAAGAGACTAATTCTCTTCAAACATATAATTCTTACTAAATGTTTAGTTGTCTTCAATTTACACGAATTGAAGAATCTGAATTTTATAAAAGGACTTTTTTTTATTAGGAAATCTAATTAGGTCGATGTTTTAAAGAAAAGCTTTAACTAAGTTTGCTACAAAGCTGAATGCCATTTAATGGTACTAAAATAGCGGAGAGATAACCAAGTGTGCAGACTGAATGTTTAGACGCAATTACTGTTTGCAAATGTGGCCGGCAGAGTTCTGTGTCAACAGTTTCTTGTTACTATCTAATCAACCAAACAAAACATGGTTTTCATGGATGTAATATCCTGTTTGGATATAATGGAGTTGTAATAAGAAAATTACAGGGCCCTCAAAAGTATCCTTATATACATTAGAATTATAAACTGTGACGTTAACCAAAGTCTACCAACACACATACATACATTAAATAAACACCTTAGGGTGACTCTGTGTAATCCCTTTAATTCACAACTAAGATTACGTACACACTGCACTTTGAAGCAGTTGGTAGACCTGAATGTTCATATATGTAATAGTGTGGACAACACTTGATCACAGATTTTCGCCGCTTACATTGTTAGACGAAACAATTAGTGGTGGTCTTTCTGAAAGAACACCTCACACAACTTTCTCTTACTGCATTTAACGTATTTCTGATTTATTATTTATTTGTACAGGTATTAGCCAGTTACAAATTTCACGGATAACTCAATATATATATATATATATATATATATATATATATGTGTGTGTGTGTGTGTGTGTGTGTATGTGCATCCAAAATATGACATAAAAGTCGTACTTGGATAATCAGATTTACTTACTTCAAACTCGGAACTCTGGAATTCTTCCCATTAATATTTTATAGATTAGATAAATCATATAATATATTCAAATGGCATTTTAAAGGAAAGCCTAACATCGCCCCTCCCTTGAAACACACCTCAAATAAATTTACCCAGAAAAATGTTTCAAATGTTAGAGGTTAAAACTTGGAGTTAATGTTTGGAGTGTTATACTAAGTTTATTGAAAATCAATGGGAACCGTTTTCCAAAAAATAGAAAAAAAAACTGACAAATCTATTTTAAATAAAGCGGTACTTTCCAGTCCACGGATTTTGTGCAAACATCTTATTGTCGCATCCCTCTAAACAAAAGCACCTAAACGAAATACTAGCTTCAGCTTTCTGCGGTGTTCCGTTTTTGAGTTATACTGCATACACAGGCCGCTGGTCTGACAAATCCGCGGTCCTCAGAACATCTATTTCCGGTGAAAACTCGATATCGAAAATTTGACACTATCGCAATATTTCCTGTAAGTGCGAGAAAGTGTCACCTCTAAACAATAATGCTCAATTTCAAATAGTTATATTGGCACTCTTAACAACTCTAAATGACGAATTTTCTTCATAATTACTGCTAATAAGAGGAAGTATTGTGATGGTGTTGAATTTTTGAAATTGGGTTATCACCGGAAATGCATGTTTTGAGAACTACTAAAGAGGAAAAAAAAATTATTTCTAGGGAATAATGTGTATCTGAGTATAAGCGTGATACTCAGTGTAGGTAATATTTCAGTGTAGTTGTATATCTCAGTGTAGGTACATCGCATCTCACAATAAAAAGGTTTCGGCCAAAATCCGCCAAACGGAAGAAAATGCGACTTTACTGAATGTTTTTTTTAAACCCAGTTTTTCTCGATTTTCCACAAAATGCCTATCACATTTAATTGAAATATTTTTGTAAGAAAATTGATTTTTTTGGGGGTTATGTGGGAAAACCGCAAAGTTAGCTTACTCTAAAGATGAAAACTTCAGTACAACGATGTACAGCTCTAACACCTACATAACATTAAGGTTCATTACAATCATTGGTAAAATTTTAAAGCTTGCAGAAAGTCGGTTAAGCGGAAGTGTGATCGTACACAGCAGTTTTCAAGGATTTCTTTTTTTTTGCGGAAAACGGCTCGAACGATTTCCTTTAAACTCGGAATGCTGACTGCACAGACATACAAACCTATTACTTTTATTTGGAACTTTTTCCCCGGAAAAACTGATTTCAAGTGAGAATCTGTGAGTTAAATTCAACTTTAGACTGCAAGCGGAAAGTTTTAGGCGGGGAAGACCGAGAAGAAGGCACTGCATACAATATTTACTCATATCCAGATAAACCTTATGCCCTAAAATCCAACAAGCTCAAATTCCCTTCTATCTATACTTAATGGGCGATGTGTGTTTGTACATTTAGTAACAATCCCAGGTTTGCAGATAATTTGACCATTAGAATTGTAATCATAGTTTACCAGAGAAAGTCGTATGAATGTTTCATACCAATTTGGATTTGATCGAACAAAACACGCGAAGGAGTTTATAAAGTAAAAATAAAAAATAAAAATTCTGGCGTGACACACAGAGACGACGAGCTCTTACTGCAGTTTACATAAATACAAAAAATTGAAGTGAAAATTGAAAGTGGGTGGTGGTCACTTGAAGTGATTACATGCTAGTCCTGAAGACAGCATCAATAACACTGAACAAATCCTAATAACATTTGAAATCTAATGACACTCATCCCATGGAAAGCTCCATCATCAATTTCGCCCAAAAAATTATTTCAAATAAAAGTGCTAGGTCTAGTATCTGTGCAATTAGCAATCCAAGTTCAAAGCTAATCGTTGGAGCTGTTTTCGAGAAACGGCCAAAAAAAATCCAGAAACCCATCGGGTGAAGTTGCACTTTTCCAGTTAATCCAATTTCCTTCAAATTTTGGAATTTCAGCAACGCTCACTATATAGATGGTATATAGATAGTATATAGATAGTATATAGATGGTATATAGATGGTGGAACCATACATACTGAAGTGGTAGCTTAATGGATTTTGATGTAGTGGCATTAACCTAAACAGAATATCAGGTCCTACGATATTGTTCATTTTTGAGATATTTTGTTGTCCATATACCCCAACCGACCATACGCTAAAAACCTTTTTTTCGTTCTCAGGAAACCTCCAAACTTCCTGAGAGAAAGTAATAAGTCAAATGAAATAAAAATAGAAATAATAAGAATGAGCCAATTATAACTAAAATCGTTGGCGTCTTGTTAACAAAAGCTGTGTGGTACGCAATGTACCAATGTTCGGCATCCTATTATCTGAAGAACGAGCAATGGTAACAAATTCTAATACGATTTCTTTGACTTCTTTAGTCCAATTTATCTCATCAATTTAAGAAACAAAGAGGCTGTAAGAGAAGTTTGTAAACATCACGCCTTTCTCTTCTATAGCCACCCCCACCCTCTCCATGCCGAACCTCTGAGCCGCACTTCCTAGTCCCATCTCAGACACTCATTATCCCATTCCAAACTTCTTATCTATCCGAAACTTATTACCATCCTCTTTCTAATTGTATAATTCCATCAGGTGGCTTTTATTTAATACTTCATCATCATTGCTGCAACAATACCTCAGTAAGGGATAAAACTTTTTGATTTGCTAATTTTTACTGTTTTCGTAATATTAATGAAAAAGCATGAGTTTTATTCATTAAGTGAAATTGCTTTTCAATTTATCTTTGAAATAAAACAATCCCTACATAATGGATGGGATTTTTGTTTTACGGAAATAATGGAAAAGTTAGTGGATAATGGAAAACTTTGTCCACTGAGGTAATTATGATTAACTACATTGAAAGCATCGCTACTCTCACTGAACTGAGGCTAGCAGTTCTCGAAACTAAACACGAGAGATTTCCCAGTTCAAAGTGGCTACATGTATATACCAACAGTTCTGCAGTGATTGCTAATAAAAACGCTGGTGCAGATATATACTGAAAACATTTTAGAAAATCCATACCTTGTTGATAAGCGAGCTACTAATTTCGACGGGGAAGTAGCAGCGATATTGAATGCACTTAACAGTATCAAGCACAAAACCAAAACCAAATGAAGTTGATTCCGTCTCCGCCGCCACCAACCGCACTCGGCAGTGCATCAATGTAGAAAGGATATCAGCTCTTTAATCCGCCAGGGCAAAAAGATTGCCCTGTAATGGATTACTAGACACTGTGGTGTGTCAAGTAATGAAGAGGCTGATATATCGCAAAAATAGCATCACTGATGGATCAGCCAAATGTCCCGCTGACTCTCTTCAGTGCCAAAAAAATAATAGCCAGCAAGTTGGCAGAACGTAGGCCCACCTATAGCATGAATGAGAAGAAGTGCGCGGTAAGAGATAGTAGAATGCCTATCTCTTAGGCAAGCGATTACATGCTAGTCAGTGCTTACATCAAGTGATTACATGATCTCATGTGAGTAATGCACTCACATAAAGATCGCTTATCTCCCTTCCAAGTGTAGTGTAAGGGAGAAATGCAAAAATAATAGTTTTGAAAAATAGTTTAGTGAATTTTGACAATATTTAAGTGAAATAATTTTGGAAAATAAATTGTATTTTAGAGTCAGGTACTATAATTTAAGGTCATTGCTATTAAAAAGAAAAAGGCACAAGAATCCGTTAGGGTAATACCATGCCACTTGCCAACTGTTTGCTACCCCCGCTAGACCAGAGCATACTTTAGACATTCAACCAGAACACTTGTCTCAGGAACCGCTCTCTTAGCATCAGTGCAATCATAAGTTAAAACATAAGAGATTTGCATGCAATCTAGATAAATAATTTTATCAACTCATAATATTGTGATATTGAAAAGTATTTAAAATACTTTGAAGATAATATATTTAATTCAATCTAGCAGCGCTTTCTTATTTATCTCTTATTACTTCTCTTCTCTTTCATACATACACACAAGCTCTTTAAAAACCGCGCACGGCACAAGCTACTACAACAACACAACACACGAACAACATTTCACAAGTTATATTGCAGTACCCTGTTTTCGCATGATCAATGGGCACGACTGCTTACAGGGGTCATCTGCATCGCATTGATGACCGATTCTGCGACGTGTTCACTCTGCTTCACCGAGTATATGACGCCAGTGCACCTTGAGTCATGCGCCGTCTTAAGTAATGTGAGAAAATTTAGCAATAATCTGTCTGTTTGTGAATAAAAAGCAAAATTATACTTGGCTGCATGGACCGAATGAACCGCCTGGTCGGCTTGGCGTTGGGGAAAAAATACTTTATTGGAAGCAGCTTTTCTTTCAAGAAAATAAAATGGGAAAAAATCTGTTTTGGACAAATTTTTACAAATAAAAGTGATACGTTTATATCTGTGCAATGCAGTAGCGTGCCAAGTTTATATCTGTGCACTGCAGTAGCGTGCCAAGTTTATATCTGTGTACTGCAGTAGCGTGCCAAGTTTATATCTGTGCACTGCAGTAGCTTGCCAAGTTTATATCTGTGCAATGCAGTAGCGTGCCAAGTTTATATCTGTGCAATGCAGTAGCATGCCAAGTTTATATCTGTGCAATGCAGTTAGCGTGCCAAGTTTAAAGGAAACCGTGATAAACTTTTGCGAAAAAATTCCAAAAGACTCAAAAACCCCTTCTCTAAAATAGCACTTCCGGTTAACCTATTTTCTTCAAATTTAAACTTCTATCAATGGTTCTAATATATATAATTATTATGTAGGTGGTAAGATCATATATTATACTGCAAGATATTATACCGAAACGGTACTTTAGAGGGAAGCATAACGCAGAACCATAAAGTGGTATTTATGTGTATAGATAAAATAACAACTTTAAATAAAATCGTTTGAGCCGTTTTTGAGAAAATCACGACAAACTGATAAAACCACTTACTAAAGTCGCATTTCCGGTTGATGGATTTTGGCGGAACCTAAACGGAATACCAAGTTTGAGATTTTTGTTCCAAAAAAATCTGTTCCATTGAACGCTGTTCTTCCTTGATTGAAATCATACATTCCATGGAAAGCTCCATCATCAATTGTGCCCAAAAAATTATTTCAAATACAAGTGCTAGGTCTAGTATCTGTGCTATTAGCAATCCAAGTTTGAAGAAAATCGTTGGAGCTGTTTTCGAGAAATGGCCAAAAAAAATCCAGAAACCCATTGGGTGAAGTTGCACTTTTCCAATAATTAAATTACCTTCAAATTGTTGAATTCTGGCAATGCTTCTTATGTGTCTTAAAACTATAAAGATGGTAGAACCATACATTGTACTGATGTAGTACTTTGGTGGGTAGCTTAACATTAATGGATTTTGATGTTGTGATAGTAACCCAAACGGATATCAAGTTCGAAATTTTCACGATTTTGTCCATTTTTGAGATATTTTGTCTAAACCGCCACAGAGGATACGCTAGAAACATTTCATTCGTTCTCAGCAAACCTCACATCTTATTACTTTCTCTTACTCCTAGAAAGAGGAAGTATTGTAATCATGGCAAATTTTCGATATCGAGTTTTTTACCGGAAATATCCGTTTTGAGGACCTCTGAGTCCAAAAAAAGTGGTTTTTAGCAAATGGTGTGTTTGTATGTGTGTGGTGTGTGTAATATATGAACAGCATAGCTCAAAAATGAAAAGCCGCAGACGAGATCTGACAATTACCTTATCTGTAAAATTCATCAATCGGAAATACCACTTGGTACATCAACCGGAAGTACAATAGTTTTTTCACTTTTTAGAAAATTTTCTCTGGTATATCAACTGCACATACAAAGATCTACAATTTTTATTTATAACATTTCCCTGGGAAAGTACATTTAAGGGCACTTTTGGGGGAGGGGCGAGGTTAGATTTTCCTCTAAAGTGCTATTTCAATTTATTACACAATTCTATGATTTAAATAATATTAATTAGAATTAAATATGTTGTTGATATTCCGATTTTTAAGAAAATGAGAAGACCAGAGTTTTTACTGAAAAGTATTTTTCAATGTTCTGCTATTTTTCTAAAACGGCTCCAACGATTTTGAACTAAGAGTGTGTGGTACTAGACATAGAAAGAGGTACAACTTTTATTTGAAACATTTCTCCAGATAAACTCATTTAAGCGGGCTTTTCGGGTAGGGGTTGTGTTAGTCTTCGTTTAAAATGCTATTTAGGTTTATTTCACAATTCTGTTAGCTAAATAATATTAATTAGAAATAAATAGATTGCCAAAATTCGGGTTTCAAGAAAATTAGCAAACCGGAAGTGCGTATTTACTGAAAAGTTTTTCCAGTTTTTTTGTGATTTTCTCCATAAAAACACCGATGAATTTCATTAAATTTGCCATACTAACTATAAAGTTGGTCAATTACAATTTTGATAACTGGACTAAAAGACAGTTGTGTGACTGTTCCACAACAGATTTTTTTCCCGAGAAAAAGTAATAAATAAAATGAAAAAATAGAAATAACAAGAATGTGCCAATTATAACTTAAATCGTTGGCGTCTTGTTAACAAAAGCTGTGTGGTACTTAATGTGCCACTGTTCTGCATCGTATTATCTGAAGAATGAGCAGGTTACAAAAACATCACAGTAGTAATAGAGAGATTATGTTCACTGAAACAATGTGGTCAATCAGTTGTTTTAAAATGATGACAGTGATGCCAACTTATGATAACTGAAAGAATTATTATTCTTTATATTTCTTATTGTTCTATGTCCCATTGACGATTCACGTTTTACAAGTTTGCATACTTTTTTCTTTTTTTTTGTAGATGAGTGATTTTAATAGTGATTCTGACGTAATGGGTTCTGGCAAATGGGTTCTGACGTAATGCTTTCTATATCTGATGTAATATTTTTAAGGATGATAAATTGCGATATATTTAAAAGCATAATGTAGATTTTACATTTAATAGTTAAATTAAAGTAAACATAATCGGAAGGTTACGTAATTTTCTAGGAGATATATATAATTTAATGTAGTAATAACAAAAATAATGCAATTACAATAATATAACAATTTACTATAATTTATATACATAAAAATAATAACAAATAATAATGTTTATTGTAAAGTTTTATAGATTTAATATGTCTAAATAAACCTCATAGAGAGGATAAAATGTCTATTTAATAAAATTATAACTAGAACCAGAATATAAAGCTCTGGGTAAACACAATCACACGGTTTTTCTTTTATATCAATTTTAACAGTTCAGAAGAATTTTTGACCCACTTTTTTATTAGTTGCCCTCAGTACTAAGTTCTTCCCGAGAAAATCACCAAAATGAATTTTCTCGAGAAAAACTGGTGTAAAAACTCATACTACTTTTCTCTTGGTGCAATTAATACAATACTTTTCCTGGACCATTTTTTATAATATTATGTTAAAACATGTTTAAGACATGGATGGTTTACGATGCAGTTACTGCTGTACCAGCATGTGCTACGAACCAACAGGTTAAATGTAAACATCCCCACCACCACCGTCTGTATTGTTAAGTAATTATTCCAAGTTTGCCGAATTAACCACTATAATAGAAAGTCAAGGGTGTTTTTCCGTAACAGATTTATTTATTATAAATAACCAGTAAAAATAATTAATACAACGTTTGAATTTAATAGCAAAACTAAATCGTAAAAATAGGACAATTACTTGTGCGAGAAAAAAAAATTACGAATGCCACCTAAATAACAGTTACCACATATAAAGTTCTATTTAGTTAAACAGCTGTAAAACTCCTCCCCAAAACACCAAATAGAGAAACAGACAATATGGCCGCCATATACAGCTGTATTAAGTATTAAAGCTTTGACTGTCAGAGCTGCCACAGCACCTAAATGAACATTTTACTGTATACAATAAAAAAGCGAAATCGTTATTTAATTTATTAATTTTATTAAATCTATTATATGTACTAGGTTTATTATTTGTAATAAAAAATACATATATGTTAGGAACCCTTGTTTATTTTTAATAAATTAATTTATAATTTATTGTTTTAATAAAATTAATAAAACTTATTAATTAATTGATATTTATATTAGGATATCTTTCTCAGTAAACCAATATAAAATAGATACAATTAATGTTTAAATGACATACACATTTTTATCGTAGGAAAAGATATTAATAAAGATAAAGGCGAAAATATGGTTGCAGCTTTCTTCTCCTAGATTAATTATCCCCATTGGAAGTGATCCTTTCCAAAAACATATGGAACAAATATTGTAGAAATCGATTATGAAGAGTTCAATAAAAATCTATCAACCGAAATGCAATTAAAAGTAAATTAATTGAAAGGTTATCTTCAGTTTGTCGAGAAATTTCTCTATACCTGCCTCCAACAATCTGTTAGAAACTTATTATTTTAATACCGACATAGGTACATATAGGTTTATCCTTTTTATTTCTAACATGTTGCTGATAAAATTAATGTCAAAGACTTCTGGAGAAACTGAGACGTTAGGCTTCTCATGCCGGTTTTTCCAAACTGGTGGGAATTAAGGTTAAATTGAATCCATAACGAAAACTAAAGTCACTTCCAGTTAATGGATTTTGACTGCAAACCTCTTGTCAAACGCGGTGATCGTATAATCTGAATGGAATATCAAGTCTCAGGTTCCTACAGTTTTTCTTTTTTATTATCTCTAACTACATTCAGTCGTGTCAAATTTTCGATATCGAGTTTTCACCGGAAATACACGTTTTGAGGTCCCCTGAATCCAAAAAAGTGGTTTTTAGCAAATAATCTGTGTACGTGTGTGTGTGTGTGTGTGTGTGTGTGTGAACTGGACAGCTCTAGAACGAAAAATCGCAGAGAGATCAATATTGACATTCTGTGTAGGTATACCCATGGGGTCCGATAGTAGTTTACTTGACAAAATTCCTCAACCGGAAGTACCACTTTACTGAATAACTTTTTCATTTTTTTTTTTTGTGACTTTCTCAAAAACAACTCAAACGATTTTCTTTAAACTTGGTATACTAACCGCATATACAAAGAGCTACAACTTTTATTTGAAACATTTTTTCAAGGACAATTCAAAGGTTTTGGGGGGTAGGGTGGGTTTATCCATGTAAAGTGCTATTGTAGTGGATTATACAATTCTACCGTCTAAACAAAATTAATTAGAAATAAATAGATTGCCAAAATTACAAATTTGAAACAATCCGTTAACCGGAAGTAAATACTATTTTTAGTGAATAGTCTTTTCAGTTTTCTGCGATTTTCTGCATAAAGACATCGATGGATTTCATCAAATTTAATTTACTAACTATAAATTTTCTGATAAAGTTCATTTAAGCAATTTAAGGGAGTTCCGGGTTAGCAGAAAGGTAGAGCTTTTCTCAAACAAATGCTTTTATTAAATTTAGATTCCTCCCATTGAGATAATATTGAAGATAACTCTAAATATTTAGTGAGAATTATCAGTTTGAAGAAAATTTATCAATCATAACTATGTAGATTGCAGTAAGAGAAAGTCGTGTGAGTGTTTTAAACTAGATTTTTTACTTTCTCTTACTGCTGCTAACCGGAAGCATTGTAATCAGGTCAAATTTTCGATATTGAGTTTTCACCGGAAACACATGTTTTCAGGTCTCCTGAGTCCGCAAAAATGTTTTTCATATTCGTTTGTGTGTGTGAACAAAATATCTTATAAACGAACAAACACAGATAACACAAAGTTGGTATTCCATTTAAGTATTACCACCGCATCTGACACGGCAGTTTCGGGACAAAAATCCATTAATCGGAAATGCGACTTTACTCAAAGTTTTTTTCAGTTTTTTAGGAAAACCGCGCCAATGATTTTCTTTAAAATTCGTATACTATCTGCACACATAAATCCACTATATTTTTTTGAAACATTTTCCCGGGAAAATTGAGTTTGTTGGGTGTTTTGGGGAGCAGTGACATTGAGCTTTCTTCCTCTAAAGTAAGGGAAAGTAATTAAATGAAGCAATGTACAAGTTTTTAATTTTTGATTCAAATTAATTATTTAAATTATCTGTTTAAAAAGTTCAGTTAAAAAAGAAGAAAATAAATAAATAAATTCTCCACTTTATTTAAAAACATTTAGAATTAAGTTCACCAAGATGGCTGTGAGGAATGTTTTATTTATTTTTATTTTGTTTCTTCTTTTAATATTTATGTAGAAGAGAAATTATATCGATAAAATGCCTCGTTATTTCGCCATATAAAATGCTCCGAAAGCTCTGCTTACCGTCTATTTATTATGTAGTTTTGTTTGTCCATTCCCACATCTCTACATAGTTTCTATTTCGCCCAAATTCAATTAGAATTTGTTCCTTCCGCCTTTTTTTCCTTTTCTCCAAATTAACTCAGTTTACGGTGGATGAACAGGTTAACACTGTTAATTTGCTAAACTTTATTTTACTCTTTCGCATAGACCTCATTAACATTCCTTTTTTTATTTTGGAACCTTTTTCAGGCAGAATAAATCAAATTATCAAATCTTGAAAAAGTTCATCAGAAGTTGGGATAAGTTGAAGGCTTTCCCTTTAAACTACCACTTGTGCATTTTATAACGGTTCATTAACTTCAAATCTACTATTTCGTGTAAATACCACCAACGTTTCTGGCAACGAAGGTAAAAACAAAAAACAAAAAATAAACATCAAATGAAAGCGCGACTACTGCATAGTATTTACTTTCTGTTACTCCCACTCCTAGTAAAGGGGAAGTATTGCGATGGTGTTGTCAAATTTTGGAATTGAGTTTTCTCCGAAAATACATGTTTTGAAGTCTGTGTGTGTTTGTATGAACAAAATACCTCGTAAACCAAAAATCGCAGGAAGCTGAAACTTTCCCCTCCAAAATTCCATTATTCGGTACCACCTAGTTCTAATGAATATCTATCGCATCTAACACTAAGATTTCTGGTCAAATTCCATTAACTGAAAATGCAACTTTTCCAAATTTTTTTTTCTTTAATTTTTCGCCATTTTCTCTTTAACTCGTCCACTATGTGCGCACATTGTCACTTTTATTTGAGATATTTTCCGGATAAATTTTTGTTTTAGTTTAGGGTTCCGCAGGAACAATAATTATCATTAAGCTTTCCGCTGAAGTGACAGCGTTAGTATAATGTATAGTTCAGCCACCTACATTGTAATTAATACCTATATATCAGAAGCGTTGCTAGAATTCCTGATTTGTAAAAAATCAATTCCCAGAATTCCAAATTTACACGATAAGTCATTGAGTATTTTGGAAAACGACTTTAATGATTTTTAATAAACTTGGAACACTAACTGCACAGATCCTATCAGAATATGTGGATGGGCTCGAAATGCTGGATAACGTCTGCAGTATTAATCTGCCATAGCATGCATATATCTGATGTTTCTGAGTGGTTTGGAATTCTCATCCCTGGACAGAATAAGGCTATCAAGTTCTATTTTTATTTGTATAGTTTACTCTCGAAATTTCCTAACCCCACCCTCTTATTAAAAATGCCTTGAGAAAACAATGAACATACTTGACACCACTATTAAAATTTAATTGTAAAATATTCTTCACCACATGCTACTTATTATACACCATTTTCTAATCATAGTTTACAATCGTTCCATTTGTGTTATCAAACACTCCCCTTAGATTTTTTCTTCCTAGGAGCCTCTACAGCTCACTGTCCGGTAATGGACAATGTTGTCTATCCGGAGGTCGGCAGTGCACTGACAAGGCCCCGGGCACCAATGACCATAGGTATTGACGCGGCTTAAATTAGAAAAAAAAAATTACTAAACACACACACACACACACAAACTACCATAACATTGTAACCTCCCGCACATACAATCCACAAGTGTAGTGTGTGATACAAATATAAAACTGAAGTCGTCTCTGCACCAACTTGATAGCCTTACTCTGACGATGAATGAGAATCCGAAACACGTCGGGTACAGATAAATATGCATCCTCCGACGGATAAAATACCATCTATCACTTATATTTGGAACATTTTTCCGAATGAATTGATTTTAAGTTGTTCAGTGATTTTTATGGCGTTATATTTCAAATATTATATGATGTTGGTTCAATGTTATTGGCGCACTCTTCTGGACTAAAATCTAATAATTCACTATCTGCCTGGGTAGGTACTTGTTCCCCCTCCACCTCTATATTTATAATAGAACAAATGAATTGAATATTTAAAGAAAATTAGTCATTTTATAGATAATTATATTATTTTATAGATTACCAACGTAATTATTACATCAACTCATTTACTTATTGTAAAATTGATTACAGCTGTAAATTTCAAATAAAGAGTTAAAAAAGAAAAAGAAAAAAAATCGAATGTTATTTGGAGTTTGATGTAAGTGTAGCCTGCTGGACTATAATGTAATTAAATTAAGTACTAGCTATCCAACGTTACTAATACTTATTGCAGGGCTATTGAACTTTCCAGTAATAAATTCCAAATTTAAAAAAAATTTATCAGTTTTGTCAGTGTGTGTGTGTGTGCAAGTGAAAGTCGTGTGAATGTGGCAGAGCAATTTTTATTTGTGTAAACTCTCCTTTCTATCGGCTAAACATTATTTACTAGCGGTTTTATTAAATATATTCCTTAAAATTCTACGGGGATAGTTTACAATTTCCAGGTGACTGCTCAAAGCTAGGGACACAATACCGCTCTCCCAGGGCTGCTCCAAACAAGTCTGGGACAGCTAAAAACATTATAAATACGTTCCAGAATTTTTAAAGTGAATGTGTAGATATTGCATAGAATTATTTTTGGATCTGAATTTGGTGATATTCTTTTCTTTTTATAATTTGTCATGTTAATTAAAAAAAAGGCGATGTGAATGATTCACACAACTTCCTCTTACTACAGTTCACACACAGATTTAAATGACAAACTTGCTTCTACTTATAATTTTTACTAAATGGTGTCTTCAGTTTTATAACAATAGGGGAATCTAAACTTAATAAAATGTCTTTTTTTAGGAAAAGCAGAACCTCCTCCTCCTGCCCTCTCCAAATTTCTTTAAATGAATTTCTAGGAAAAATTTCAAACAAAAGTGATAGGTCTCTATATTCACAGTTAGTGCACCAAATTTAATGAAATTCGTCGGATGGGGGGGGGGATTGTTAAAACTGTTCTGTAAAAACGCACTTCCGGTATACTAATTTTCTTGAAACTTCGAATTTTGGCAATCTATTTCTAAGTAATATCGTTTAGATGACCCTTCCCCCCCCAAACCCCCTTAAATGACTTTACCCGGATAAATGTTCCAAATAAAAGTTGTAGCTCTTTATACGTGTAGTTCATACAAATAGTTTAAAGAAAATCTTTGGAGCTGTTTTAGAGGAAATAGCAGAAAACTGAAAGAAACAGTTCCGTAAAAACGTACTTCCAGTCAACCGATTTTCTTTAAACGCAGAATTTCGACAACATATTTAATTTTAATTAATATTATTTAGATGATAAAATTGTGTTATAAACTGCACTTAAAAGTAAAACATTACCCCATCCTTCCACCAAAAGTGCGCTTAAATGTATTTTTCCGAAGAATGTTTCAAGTAGAGAGTTGTAGCTCTTTATATGTGTAGTTGATATTACTAGTCTGAAAAAAAGAAATCGGAGCCGTTTACCGAACAAGTTGAAAAACAAAAGATGAAAAACCCATTCAATAAAGTTACTTCCGGTTGACTGATTTTGTTCAAAACCTTATTCTCAGCACTTAAACTAAGTATCAAGTTTGAACTTTCTGCGATTTTTGCCTCTTAAGTTATGCTGACCACACTCACACAGATTTTTATGGTCACGCTAATAAGTAAACATTGTAATGTTGCTAGTTTAATGTAAAATTCTTGTTTAAATTGTATTAATTAGGGCGGTAGCAAGAGAAAGCGGTGTGAGTGTTTTACACCAGATTTTTATTTTTAACTTCCATGGAAACTTGAAGTATTAGTTCGGAGTTAAGCAAGCAGTTTAGTGAAGCGTAGATTCTCGTGAACACCACATACTTTCCAGCACTTGTTTCCCAGCGAAGAAGTTTCAAATTGGGGCCAAATAGGGGAACCAAGTCGGTAATGTTGATTGATTTTCTTCATTCTTGGAAATTTAATGGACCCTACTATTATATAGGTAGCACTATACGTTAATACTGAAGTGGCATTTTTGACGAATGCTTAACGCTGAAGCTTCTCCAGATAGATATCTCCATTAAAAAATGTATGCTTCTCCAGAAAAATGTTTTGCAAATACAAGTTGGAAACTTCACCGTGGAAAGCCTCATATAGTAAAGATCGCATTTTCGATTGACGGATTTTTAATCAAAATCTTCATATTAGGTGCGACGATAATACTTGAGCCGAAATAGCAACTTTGAGCTTACTGCGATTTCGTATTTTTTACTGTATACTTCGTATTTTTTTCCCCATAATTTTGTTTATATATATAAACATAATATATACATAAATATACATATATATATAATTTAAGGCGCGTCAGCAGCTATGGTCATTGGCGTCCCGAGCTTTCTCACTGCACCGCTGACCTCCGGACAGTGTTCTCTCGTTACAGACAGTGAGCTGTTGAGCCTCCTAAGCCAAAATCTAAGAGTAGCACAGGTGGACTCGAACCCAGGTCCTCCGCGTGGGAGTCCAGTATGCTAACACTGCACATTTCCCTTCCCTATATGTATTTCAAAAGGATCTTACATGCAAACGGTTTTTCAAAACAATTTCATTTTGCTCTCCTTCTCCCTTGTTCGTAGTTGTTACATCCCAGGCTACAGCCACCCTCCTACATTTTTCCACCGTCCCCAGGTGCTATCTAGTTGCTCTAGTATACTCTGAAATGTCTTCGACTTTTAATATTTCTCTGTCTTTTAGTTATCTATTTATAACTAATAAGTCCTTGTCAACTTTTGCCTTTGTGAACTTTTAAATAATGAAAATATATATTAAATTCCCAAAATATAAATATGTACTTTCAAATAAATGTATATATATGAAAGCTAATACAAAGGAACATAATCAAGTAATTTTCATGAATATTAAATATTATATTATATTTTGTTATTTTTATTTATTTAATTTATTTAATTTTATACAAATGAGTATGGTTCATTTAGAGCCCAAATTATTTACAGTACCTATACACTGTGTACAGTCTGACACACATACAAGGAAACATTATATTCAGATAATTGAATATTAAAAAAGAACAAATTACAATAAAGACTAAACTTAATAGAACAATTTTTGAAAAACTTTATGAATAAATAATATGATATTATAATATAATATATTTTGTTACGTTATATTAAATTCTGCTTATTTATGATATTTACAATTGCGTTAAAAAACAATAATTAAATATAATATCTGAGTATTTTCCATTATATCATATTCTGTTTCGTTTTGGGGTCATCGATCGGTTTCCGGCCTTCATCCATGGTCAGAATGTCTTAACAATGGAATATAATAGATGCCTGAAACTATTCGATGACTATAATTCGAAGCAGGCTTCGAAAATTAAACAGTATTATCACTCATTAGGTAAAGAAATGAATTTGCCATTATATATATATATATACTATATATCTATAGTATAATTTTGTAAACCCCCCGGTTAATTATGGTGTAAGTTAAAGTTTTTGCTTTCAGTGCGAATGTCCTCACAATATTTATAAGTGTATATTATCATAATTAATTAGTATTTTACAAAACAATTTTAGAAAATTAACTGCTCTGGTAAAATATCAATCCGAATAACAATTTCTTATTATCTGAATAAGATGGATCTAAATAATCTTTGGTTTATGATGGGAAATAATTTGAGCGTTTAAAGGCAGTGTTTCCACTTTGTTGGTTTACAAGATTATAATGTGGTAACAGAATCTGAGACAACACTGCTTTATTTAACCTACCTAATAATTTATTAGGCAATCGGCAGTCCAAAAAAGCTTATTGTTATTATTCGTCTATGGAAAGGGACCAAACGCTATCTAAAGCCTCACTGGGCTCATAGAGCTATCCCAAAGAAAGACAACAACAAACCGGATCTAGAACAAACATCCAGACTTATCTAACCCATCGAAGAGTCACCGCAGTCCGAACAAATCGGACCTTACAGGGGAATAGCCTAAGCTCTTCCACAGACATCCTGTACCGGACAAAGATTTTCTACCTAATTTCCTAACAACTCAAGCAATCAGTCACAAGATTCAGGGGTGTTTCCTCCTCTGCCTCACTGATTCTACAAAAGGCGTCTGGCATGAGCCCCATCAGGTAGAGTGCTTCCTCATACGACCCAATCAAAATGTTCGAAATAATGTAGATAATTTACGAATTTTGAAGAAATCATTCAAACCGTTTTCGAGAAAATCACGGAAATCTGAAAAAAAATTAGTAAAGTGGCACTTCCGGTTGATAGATTTTGCTCAAAATCTTCGTGTCTGATGTGGTGGTATTACCTAAACGGAACACCAAGTTTGAGCTTCCTACGTCTTTTTGTTTTTCAGATATTCTGTTAACACACACACAACCACATACACAGACATACATATAGAACATTAGCTAAAAATTTTTTTTCGTATTTAGGGGACCCCAAAACATGTAGTTCTGACGAAAACTCAATTTCAAAAATCTGGCACCTTCGCTAGGAGTAAGAGGAAGTAATAATTATTCAATAAAATATCCTGATAGATGCTCTTCAAACTCTGTGCCACAGTTTCTAGAAAAAGACGTTCGCTATAGTTATTATTTACTTTTTTGTCAGTATCTTTTCTACTTCCTTGTTTATTAGTGATAAACTAATCGAGGCCTTTATTTTGCGAGGGCCTTATGTGGCTCTGGCTGCGCCTTATGATACCTTGAGTCCGGCCTTGGATAGGACCGGTGTTTGGTGACAGAATAACCGTATTGTCGGCGAACTTGTAAACTGTGCTTGCGTTTGTCGTCTTAATAAGTAAAACATGTCAGATCGGTTTGGCCGGCAGTGTTGGATGAGTTCAGGGATTTATCTACCTAAAATACCTGTGCTTATTCTGTGCCATCGATCGGTTTCAGGTGTTCATCCATCATCAGCCTGTCTTTGATAACACAAAATAAAGTAGGCTATCGTCGAAGGGTTGATGGCTTCAATATATATTTATCACTATTCAAAAGCCAAAAAAAAAAAAAAAAAATCACAGACCGTTCACACTAGTAGTGTATTCGATATTATTTCCTTTTTATGCGCAAAATGTAAATTTGTGTGGCAATGTGCAGTTTATTTTGTTAATATGGCGCATGCATTTAAGTTACTGTTAAAATGTAATAGCTTGTTAAATATCTACATAACGCTTGTAAAGCCTTCTGCATTTGTATGGGATTTTTGCCTAAAATCTGGTGATTTGTGACATTCACATAGTCAGGTCGAAATAGATCCAAATTGAAAGATTCAGTCAAAATAGGTTTAATAGACCGCTCTGTCGACTGCTTTACTTTCTCTCTTACTCCTAGTAGGCGGAAGTATTGTAAACGTGTCATATTTTCGATATCAAATTTTCACCGGAAATACAAGTTTCGAGATCCCCCCTGAGTCCAAAAAAATGGTTTTTGCAAACGGTCCATATATATATATGAAAAGCAGAGCTCAAAAATGTAAAATCGCAGAATGATCAAACTTGATATTCCTTTAGGTATCACCATGGGATCCAAGAGTACGTTATCTGTCAAAATTGCTCAATCGGAAGTACTACTTCCAATTTTTTGGACTTCAAACTACTTCTTCCAACGTTAATATTTTCCCAAATATTGGTTCACAATGTTCTCAAATATTGCTTCAAAGGTTTTCTTTAAACTTGCTATATCAACTACACATATAAAGAGCTATAACTTTTATTTGCAACATTTTTCTAGGAAAATTCATTTAAGACCACTGCGGAAGGGGTTGGGTTAGGTTTTCCTCTAAAAATGCTATTTCAGTTTATTACACAATTCTATCATCTAAATAATATTAATTAGAAATATATAGATTGCCAAAATTCGAGTTTCAAGAAAATTAGCAAACCGGTAGTGCGTTTTTACTGTACAGTTTTTTTCAGTTTCGCTATTTTCTCCATAAAATCACTGACGAATTTCATTAATTTGGTATACTAACTATAAAATAAATTTGTCAATTACAATTTTGTAAACTGCCGTAAGAGAAAGATGTATGAGTCTCTTCTTCTACTTCCTCTAACGCCGGGAGATCAAATTTTGGAAATACATGTTTTTGGGTGGGGGTACATGTTTGAACACAATATCTCAAAAAAGAAAAAGCAAACTCAGATCTCAAACTTGAGGTTCCGTTATATGTCCGCATCTGATATGAAGTTTTCGGTGAAAATCCATTGACCGGAAGTGCGACTTTACTGAAAGGTTTGTTTTCCCAGTTTTTCAGGATAACTGTAAACAAGCGGTAGAGAGTTAGATGTTAGAAGGAGGTTATTGTATGGTTATGGAGTAAGAAGGTGTGCTAGCAAAGAAATAGTGAAACGACAAAGAAGAGAAAATTTAAAATGATTGGAAATATGAGGAGAGGTAGAAGAGAAACACAAGTCAATAAGTAATTATAAAATAAATAAATGAATAACAATAAAATGAAACATGGATGAGAAGGGTAAAAGTTGGTGAGGGGGGCTTTAAGCGGAGAACGTTGTAGGAGGAAGTGCCGACATTTTTTTATTGATAGAGTTAGGATTGAGGTTAATGTGGATAGATTCAGAAAGAAGCCGTTTCAGGTGGTTGGAATAGATGGGGTTAAGATAGAAGCATTATGGAAATCAAAGGAATGGGCGAGGGTAATTACATGTTTCGTGAGGGCGGTACTGTCGATTTGTTTGCTAGATGTAACAAGTCCATGTTATCTAAGGCTCTTTCGTAAATGTTGTTTTGATTCACCAATGTGACAGTTTGGTGCAGTGCAAAGTATGGTGTAACAGAATCCGTTTGGTCCTAAGTTTCAATGGAGTCTTTACATTTAGAGTAAAGTTTGTGGAGGTTCTTGGAGGAATAGAGACAAGTCTTCAGATTGGAAACGACAGACTTTAAAATATGAATAATTTTGTATGAGATGGAGTTTGTATAGATGAAAGAGCTGAATGTAGATAGCTCTGGGTTGCTATGGGAATGTGGTTTTTAAGATTGTTTTTTAGTGTTCAGAGAGTGAGAGATTTGGATTATCATTTTGTAGTAGAATGTCATGAATTTTATTGTACTGTCATTCTGGAGGGAGATGCGAACAGCTTAATCACTCGGTAGTATAATTTTTTTTTGGGATTGATTTTATGATTTACGGGCTGATTAGAAAGGAAATGTAGTCGTCTGGCGGAGTACGTAGGTTTGGTAGGCCAATTATGTGTAAATGTTTGGTCTGGCTGTGGCCAAAGGTGTCCGAAACGTCGATGCAATAAAACTTTAAAAGTGAACAAGTTTTTTTTCTTTGGCTCCAACAAACCAACTATTTGCTTGTTTAATTAACCACGGCCAGACATAACTATTGTTTACAGTGCATTGAAATAGTTTCTCTTAATTAACCACGGCCAGACATAACTATTGTTTACAGTGCATTGAATAGTTTCTCTTAATTAACCACGGCCAAACATAACTATTGTTTATAGTGCAGTGAAATAGTTTCTCTTAATTAACCACGGCCAGACATAACTATTGTTTAAAGTGCATTGAAATAGTTTCTCTTAATTAACCACGGCCAGACATAACTATTGTTTATAGTGCATTGAAATAGTTTCTCTTAATTAACCACGGCCAGACATAACTATTGTTTACAGTGCATTGAAATAGTTTCTCTTAATTAACCACGGCCAGACATAACTATTGTTTACAGTGCATTGAAATAGTTTCTCTTAATTAACCACGGCCAGACATAACTATTGTTTATAGACAATTGAAATAGTTTCTCTTAATTAACCACGGCCAGACATAACTATTGTTTACAGTGCACTGAAATAGTTTCTCTTAATTAACCACGGCCAGACAAAACTATTGTTTACAGTGCATTGAAATAGTTTCTCTTAATTAACCACGGCCACACATAACTATTGTTTATAGTGCATTGAAATAGTTTCTCTTAATTAACCACGGCCAGACCTAACTATTGTTTACAGTACATTGAAATGGTTTCTCTTAATTAACCACGGCCAGACATAACCTATTGTTACAGTTGCATTATTTTTTGAAAATAGTTTTTCCTTAATTAAGAACCAAGGCGACATAACTATTGTTTACAGTGCATTGAAGTTTCTCTAATGGAAAACCGGCCAGAAATAAACTATTGTTACAGTGCATTGAAATAGTTTCTTTAATTAACCAAGCAGACATAACTATTGTTACAGGGCATTGAAAATTAGTTTCTCTTAATTAACCACGGCCAGACATAACTATTGTTTACAGTGCATTTAAATGGTTTCTCTTAATTAACCACGGCCAGACATAACTATTGTTTACAGTGCAATTGAAATAGTTTCTCTTAATTAACCACGGCCAGACATAATTATTGTTTAGAGTGCATTGAAATAGTTTCTCTTAATTAACCACGGCCAGACATAACTATTGTTTACAGTGCATTGAAATAGTTTCTCTTAATTAACCACGGCCAGACATAACTATTGTTTACAGTGCATTGAAATAGTTTTTCTTAATTAACCACGGCCAGACATAACTATTGTTTACAGTGCATTGAAATAGTTTCTCTTAATTAACCACGGCCAGACATAACTATTGTTTATAGTGCATTGAAATAGTTTCTCTTAATTAACCACGGCCAGACATAACTATTGTTTACAGTGCATTGAAATAGTTTCTCTTAATTCTACTTACAGGATTTCACGAATTTTACTGTTACTTTTTTATGTATTGAAAATACTCTAAATTCATATTAACAATTCCATTATGAATTTAGTTAATTAAAATGTTAGCATGTTAATTCTTGTATTCGTGTGATTATAGGGCGGCAATGGCTACACAATATCACATGTAGAAATTAAGCATGCAATTCATACTGTTTAGTATTAAATATATTCATGGTTAAATACATTTATTGTGAGACAAAACAGCAAAGGTAAAGTATTTTCATCGTGCAATATTTTCTAAATTGAGTTTTCACCGGACAAAAGCCACCATCAGAAGTGCGAATTTTGACTTGAATAACTTTGTCGTTTTCGCAATTTTCTCAAAACTGGCTGCGACGATTTTCATTAAACTTTGTAAACTATTTTAACATCTATAAATACATATCACTTTGATATCAACCATTTTTTACTTCCTCTTACTTCTACCAAGAGAAAAAACGAGTGAAGGGTTAGCGGACTGGACTCCCATGCGGAGATATCGGGTTCGAGTCCAGCTGTGCTGCTCTTAGATTTTTTCTTCCTAGGAGCCTCTACAGGTCACTGTCCGGTGATGGACAGTGTTGTCTGTAACGAGAGAACAGTGTCCGGAAGCCGGCAGTGCACTGAGAAGGCTCTGGGCGCCAATGACCAGAGATGTTGACGCACCGTAAATTAGAAAAAAAAACTGAGAGAAAATATTGGGATCGTGCCAGATTTTCGAAATTGAGTTTTCACTGAAAATATATGTTTTGGGGCCTCCTGAATAAGAAAAAGAGAAAGTAAAAAATGTTTTTAGCGAATGGTCTGTATGTGCGAGTGTGTGTGTGTATGTTAATAGAATATTTCGAAAACGAAAAGATGCAGGAACTCAAACTTGGTATTCCGTTTAGGTACTACCACCGTATCAAATACGATGATTTAGGGCAACATCCATCAACCGGAAGTGCGATTTTACTGAATATTTTCTTCAGTTTTTCGTGATTTTGTTGAAAACAGCTCCAACAATTTTCTTTAAACTTCGTACACTATCTACACATTCAAACACTAATCACTTTATTTGAAAAATTGTCCGGAGAAAATTGATTTTTGGGGGGTTGTGGGGGAACAGCAACCTTATGCTTTTCTCTAAAGTGTCATTTAAATAATATTAATACACATCAGAAACTTTGATAGAATTCCAAATTTGAAGAAAATCGGTTAACCAAAAGTGCGAATTTGCAGACTAGGTTTTTGAGATTTTTTTTAATTTTCACAAAACCGGTACAACGATTTTCTTTAAACGTGGAATGCTTGCTACATACATACAAATGTGTGACTTGTATTTGAAACGTTTTTCTAAACAAATTTATTTAGAGGTTTTGGGGGGTCTATCGGTTAGTTTAAATTTAAACTGAGGCTATGTGGTGTTGAGTAGAGGGTGCCCATTGTGCCCACACAGGTGTGTATATATGTAACCTCTATCACATTTTTTTTATGGGGATATAAGTGCCTGTCCAAGCCATAAATATTGCAGTGTTAAAGAATCTTTTTTTTTAATTACTTTATATTAATTGGAGTATGTGTAAGTCGTTGAGGTTTCGCACTAGATTTTTTCTGGAATCTATATATGGGGTTTGTTGAATGTTCTTAGCGCTGTGTTCTAAGCTGTTATGTAATCACGTTAGGTATTACTGTTTTCGGGTATATATCTGTGATGGAGTCTAAAGTAAATTGGTCAATATTATAATTGCTTCAACTACGCTACGAGAAAGCAAGTCGTGTGAGTGTTTCAACCAGATGTTTCATTTAAATTCCTCAAGTGGTTTGCAAACGACTGTATAACAAATTTCTATTAATTACAAAATAAAAAAATGTTCACAAAAAAGTAAGCTGGAAAAGTGTTAACCCACAGAATATAGTCGCTTGGCGGTAAAAAAATATAAAGATATTGGA